>OMLC01104455.1:0-13535 GCA_900302585.1 Regalecus glesne
GTGTGTGAAAATTCAGAAACACTCCAAGACCATTTAAAAAGTCGGGTCTCAATAATTTTGTTATCGGATCAGCTAATCACTGACGATCATATATCAAACCTGACATTCAAGGGGAGTGAGCCCACTGGCCAACACACAAATTTTCATGGGGAAAGGAAAGCCATTCTTTATAGCTATTGTATTCTTGAAATGCAATGTGTTGTCTGATTTTAACCCATCCTATTGTATAGGAGCAGTGGGCGCCAAAAAACGTTGCAAGTCAAACGCAGAGATGTCATCCAAAGGTTGCTACACGAAGACCAAATGAAGCTCAACAACATCCAATCGTAAAATTCAGGGGACACAGTCCTTAAGGCACCTGTGCATAGATATTTTCCAACGCATAGGAAATCACACATTCTTATCGTTTGGGGCGATGTATTGTCCTTACATGACGGGAATTCACGGGACGAACTTTTCCGCAGTTCCAGCGCTGATTGTTCAAAGTTGGCCAACTTCAGCTCTGGGGTCAAAGTGCTTTATTAAATAGAAGTGTAATTGCATTGAGCCTTATCATCTTCATCTTGTCCAGACACTCACTCAGCCGCCAAGTTGACCGTCCACTGCCTGACTGCTTGAACGAGGTTCCGGCGTTTATACCCCACCACCCCGCAGGGTAATTAGTTCAATCCTTCTGTCCAAGACATTTCAAACCCAAAAGCGTTTTATTTTTAGTTTCGCGCATTTTGCAGAGATCTTCCTTATTCTCTTTGTAAAACAACACACAAAAACAAACAAATAAAAAATGTTGATAATCTTACATGGAGACGTCAGCACTTTGTGTTTCAGTACCATGGATAGTGACAGGGCTGGCCCCACTCACCTACCCAGCAACTGGCCAAATGACTGTGCATACTGTACTGCCACAATACCAATATCAGCAAAAATAAACTGAGTGCAAACCTTCCAACCCCCACCCCACAGTCTCTTACAGTTAATCAGTGTATGTGCACATTGTTGTATTAGGATATATTATTGCATCATACTATATATAGTATGACGATATGCTTAGTGAATGAACATTACCAAATGTGAAATGCTTTTTCGAATGAAAATAATAAGTATGCTATCAATAACAACACTCTCGTGGTTTTGTACATTATGGTGGCCAAGTGGTTACCGGTTGCCTAATATCATCAAGAAGATCCCAGGTTCGAACCCCATGCTGTCCCAGGTTCTTACTGCTCGGAGTTTGCATGTTCTCTGCATGTATATGGGTTTCCTCCCACAATCAAAAAGATATGTATGTTGGGTTAATTCTGCTATCTATTCCCCTGATCAAAGCAACAGGAAAAATAACCGGAGTTGGTCCCTGGGTGCTACAGCTGCTTACTGCTCCTATAAAATACAATGGGATAAATGCAGAGAACAAATATTGCTGTATGGATGTAAAATGATGAATGATTTAAAAAATATTTTCTCTTCTTCTTTTGAGTGGAATATTTTGAAGCTGGTAGTATTATACCTTCAATTTCATTTAAAAAAAAGTTTAAAAAAACAAATCACTACTGCAGACATACACACCAAATGGTTTCTTGATATTATATCCTGTAGCAATAGGGGCACCATATGATCCCAGACATCAAGCACCTTGCATTGTACATTATATGAACATGAGAAACTCAAATGAAGAAAAAAAACTATTATAGTATTTCTGTGAATCACAAATGCATTCCAACTCTGTCAAAAGATCTGTGAATTGTAGCCATGCCATCTTCTCGAGTTAAATGAAATAGTTTAAAGGCTCTTACAATGCAGCTTTGACATTCTCTTTGTGCAAATCACTTTCACCTCAGAGGTGCACTTTAATTCTAGGTCCAGTGATGTTCAGTCTCACAGAACTACCTCAAAGTATTGGAAAGTCTATTAAAACCAAGCCACTCACAAAGTTCAGATCACGAGATGCTCTATATGATAACAGCCGTGTAGCGGTGGCCTCTCACCTCCATCAAATGCCACAGCACAGCACTAAGTAATGGATTTATGTAATGTTAGCACTTATTGACATTAAAGTGCAGGGATACGTCCGTAAATGTGAAAGTAAAATAGAAACCTTCGTCGCATTTAAGTGCTGGTAAGAAAGTGTTCACTTTTTTTTTCTTTTGCAGAAGGATTTCAATGAAATGGCATTGAAAAAAAGGCTGCAATGCAAAGCAAAGTTGCATCCATACAGTAACCAAGTATATTGAGTCAAGTGGTTCAATCTATTGGATTTGGCAAGAGGATGAAAAACTGCTATGATGAACTCATATCTAGACACCTCTACTTAATGGATGCTTTCAGAGAATCAAAAGGAATGTCTCACAATATGGTCTATGAGGGATTTTTTTTATTTTGGAAGATTGTATCTGAGTGTTAAAATGAGAGTCAGAATCTAATCTTGGTTAAAAACAAATTTAAAAAGACTGCCTGTCCAAAGGTAATACAGTACAGCTAGCTGTTATTGTCAGTACCTCTGTCCTCAGGTTACACTCCCGACCATGTCAAGGTGATGAGTGTTCACTCTTTTTATAAAATGATGCTCTCAATTCATTAGTCCATTCTAACTTAAGACCTATAAGTTCAACTCTGTCTCTAACTTTTGGGATTTCAGCATCCAAGCAATTTCCATATGTGGTGTAATTTCTTTTCTTGCACCAAACTGTGATCGTATACAAAATATAGTTATGTATAGTATGTCTTGTATTTTACTTAGAAAATGTTTTTTGTAGATTCCCTGATCAGTCCCATCCACAAAGGGAAATTTTCAATTATCTGCATTAACCCATCCTAATGTATAGGAGCAGCGAGCAGCCACCATCTGGTGCCTGGCGAGCAGTTAGGGATTCAGTGTCTTACTCAAGGACACCTCAACATGCTTTCTAAGAATAAAATGACCAAATAAAGAGGCTTTCCTTTCCTTCCTACATATATATGTTATCAGGTTGTATTTTCTAATGTTTTAATGCAATTACTATATCTGAGATTTTTAGCCCTTCATAGTATTTCTTTTCCAGTGCTCACCATGATTCCAGAGGTTAATGCAGTAAATTCCGACATCCACATATTGATATGAGGGCAACGTTAAAATACTTTTGGGAAGATCCATGATAAAATTCACTTCGCGTTGTGTCAATGGATGCACAGCAGATTCGAGCAGCAATCCTATGAATGCAAGGTTGGTGCAAGAACCAGAGAAATCTGTTTACCTCAAAATCAGATTCTGACATGTCCCACATTCAAATCTCACCCTGAGGCGGTAGATGAGGGAACATCTTCAGTCAACCTGGACACAATAGGCCTTGTAAGACACCGCAAAAAATGGATTAACATTGCAAACACTACAGAAACCTCTGCCGGAAACACGACTTGCTATAAATACAAGATGCTCGTCTCAGCTGCCAAGTTATTTTTTTTACCCTCTCCCTCTTCTCTCTCTCTCTCCTTTTCGGCCATGCCTGGTAACACATAATTCATCATCATTCATCACTGGGCAAATGCAAGGGAAATAGAGAAAGTGATAGAACAAAAGGGAGGAGTGGAAGTGTGGTCTTTCTTTTGAAGGAACATATTTCTCTCTCTCTCCATCAGTGTGGGAGTGGGTTAGGGAAGCCCGGTACCAGGCCCCTATGCTGCTGTTGGTGTGGCAGGTTTCCCATGTTTTCCAAAAATACTTCCCCACTCGCCCACCTCAGTCCCTGGTCGCCTCTACTCTCTGCTTCCACAATAGGGATAGGTTAGTATTATACTCAGCTCTCCAATCATAACTGTGGAAAGCCCCAATGGTTCTTCAACAATGCCCCGTGACTCCCCCACACACACTGCACTAAGATGGCTCCCACCTTGCCCTCATCTCTGCAGGATCCAAGCTTCACAGTGCTCTGATAGACTAACTTGGCCCTGATTCAACTACCCACTGTTATCTAACTGCACAGTTTTTCGTGATAAATACATGAAATCCAGTCCTGGAGTAAAACAAAAATTTCCTACTGTAGCAATAAGAATACACCTATTGGTGCAGCTGGAGTCCGATAGAAATACAATCCATGCCATTACTTATGCATTCAACTGGTGATTTTAGATTGGAAGGATGTATAGCTTTCTGAAATGATAATCAGTCATGGTATATGAGATGTAAAAGCAGAGATTTCTAGTGTTTGTTCAAGATTCAAGATCTGGGAAAAGCACATATATCCATTATATATTCACCAAAATACAACAGCAGCTGACTAGCCGTGAGATCTCGATTATTACCATTATAGAAAACCCTTATCAAAAAACCATGCACTTAGGAGAGAAATAACAAGCACAGTAATCCTGCATATTCTAGTCTAATACGTTTGTGGTAAACTACACACACACTAAATTTGCTTTGTTGCTCTTATTACAGAGATGACAACTCAATGTAATGTCTGCAGCGAGACATGGATGTCAATAATTTGAAATCATATTTGCTTCAACTGCTTTAAAGCACGGTATTGATGAGGAGGTACAACACAAATACATCCAAACAAATAGCTTATAAGAGACATGTGAGGAAACGGATGAAGAATGTTAAGAGCTCACAGCTAACAAAAGTAACTATGGAAACAGCCAGCTCCACTTTCCACTAGCTTCCACAGCTCTCTCCAGAAATAAAAAAAAATAAATAAAAAAATGTTCGGCTAAGAGCGAATCAGGTAAAGACAAAAGATCCTGGGTGAACCTATTTATAGTGGGCCTTACATAACATACGCATAGGCCTATGTTGGTCGAGGCAAGTTGGGTGCTCGGTAGCAAACTTCTAAGGTACAAAGGTCTATGCAGAAAGGGATGAAGGGTGCAGAGCATGAGAGATGATGCATGATAGATACATTTTATAGGAAGAAAACAGAGTATGAGTAGCTGTGAAACCAACATGGACATCTTAAAGTGAGAGGAGGGGTGCTAGTTATTTTATGTCAGAAAGGGGAAAAATACCACTTTCACATATGTCAATATTCGGGGATCCTTTGGGATGTTAGTCGATGGCTCGTTGTTCTAGGGGTATGATTCTCGCTTAGGGTGCGAGAGGTCCCGGGTTCAAATCCTGCACGAGCCCTTGCTTTGATGGGGGTGGCATAGCTCAGTGGGTAGAGCGGTTGTCTGGCAATTGGAAGGTTGCAGGATCGATCTCCAGTCCTGCATATGGCATGCTGAGGTGTCCTTGAGCAAGACACTTAACCCCTAACTGCTCCCCGAGCACCATATATTGGCAGCTCACTGCTCCTATACAGTAAGTTGGGTCAAAAATCCAGAGAAATCCAAATTTCCCCTTGTGGGACTGATAAGGGAATCATTATTATTTTATTATGTTAGTGATGTCAGCACTGGGATTTCACCAACAATGGGGTGGAGCTCATATTAACATGAGACAAGCTGATGTAAACGGCTGATGATTAAGTGAATAATGAACACGGCGTTCAACGAATGCACAAAAATGGATGTTAATCATTCATAGCATTGATCATCCAAAGAGAAGTCTTCAAACGCTGTCTGTTTTTGTTACGCCAGAGAGGAGTTTGAATGGCCCAGTTTATCATATAACCTCAGGACAAAACCTCTGACACACCTCCTGGGATGTAGAAAATAAACAAGCCCACACATGCATGGAGAACATGAGTGAAGCATCCATCCATCCATTGTCAACTGCTTATCCTGAGTTGGGTCACGGGGGAACTGGAGCCTATCTCAGTTGTCATTAGGCAAAAGGTGGAGATAAACCCTTGAAGGGTTGCCAGTCCATCACAGGGCAGAGCTGTTAGGGGAAGTTTCTTGCTCAAGGACACTTTGACACGCTTCTCTGCAGCTGCGGGCTTGAACCTGCAATCTTACGATTGCCCACCGACTGCTCTACCCACTGAGCCATGCCCCCCTTAGTGAAACATGCATGACCCAAAAACATTGATTTCCTGGAAATACGACCCGCTACTACACCTTTATTTCAAAATGAAAAACTAGCAATTATCCACTTATGCCGCTTTAATTGAAAGCCATTTTCTATTCACTGTGGGAAAAATGATTTGATTTTACATTAGCCTTTTTTCAGCTAACAAATGCCTTATTAATTAGCTCCCTCTAGCATAAATTCCTTGTAATTACATGCACATCAAACTATTCAGCAAAGAGTAAACTATGCTCACCAATAATGTAAAGGCTATGAATACTCCCGAGATACACAGTGATTTCCCCCAATAAAATAGAACTGTTTCAACATTCAATGTAACTTATTGACTATTTGGATGCTATCAGACAGTCACAAAATTTCAACGTTATTGAAGCTCTGATGAGGTTGTGATAATATACAAATGAAAACTCTCTTGACTCATCTGTTTATTATGCAGCCACATTATTTAGCTCTGGTGCTGTTTAGCCATTATCCCATCTCATGGTGAAAAAGGGGTCTTGGGTGAGGGGGATGGATTGTGCAGTCAGTGCTTTAGTTATACAGCGAGTCAACGCTCTTCAAAAGGAGTAAATGTTGTTGTTTTTTTCATCACAGTTGCTTTGAGGGGATGTGGAATTCATTTTGTTGGAGGGACATACCAAAAGGCCCAGGATATGCCTCATCAATGTCCAAATCCCTTAATAACTTGTTTTGGGTTGATAGGTCAAAGGGTGAAAGGATGCTGTCTTATCTCTCGTGAATAAAGCCCAAAGCTCAATCCATTCACTGATAAAAAGGTTGCAAGTCTTCTACTTGACATAATTGACTTACATTGACATTTGAAATATTGTAACCAGAGACATGCTTAATGATTAGCTCCAAGATGCATGAAGTTGTTAAATCAAAAAAGTTCATGGACATGTCCATCCATCCATCCATCCATCCATCATCAACCACTTATCCGGTGTCGAGTCGCGGAGGTAGCAGATTTCAGCCAGGAACTCCAACTTTCCTCTCCCTTGCCACATTAACTAGCTCTGATTGGAAAATCTCAAGGTGTTCCCAGGCCAGTGTGGAGATATAATCCCTCCATCTGGTCCTTGGTCTACCCTGTGGCCTCCTCCCAGCTGGATGTGCCTGCAAAACCTCATTTGGGAGGCAATCAGGTGGCATCCTTATTATATGCCCGGACCACCTCAACTGGCTCTTTTTTATTTGGAAGAGCAGTGGCTCCACTCCGAGTCCCTCACATATGTCTGAACATCTCACCCTATCTCTAAGGGAGACATCAGACACCATTTCAACTGCTTGTATCTGACATCTTGTTTCTGTCATGATCATGGAAATGTTGCCAAGTTAATTTCGACCACCTTGAAAAACACATTTATTTTTTTCAAAACTTTACCATAAATGGATAGAAACTGCCTCATTTCACAGTCTGGTCACAGCCCTGCAGATACACGTATTGCATTTAGCTCTGCAACCTTAGTGTACCATGCTTAGCTTTTGACAACTCAAAATATCATCTAACATCTTACAAGTGCTCACAAAAACACAAGATGACAGAGCCAAGTGGTCATGTGTACAGGCTGTAACACGCAATATACATGCTCTCTGTGCACAGATTATTTATTTTAGGTCAAAAATTCAATAATTGTGCAGCTTCTTTATTTGTTCCTGTGTGAATGAACAGCTACATGCCAAACAGAGAACATAATTTAAATTAGCACCAAGTACTCACAGAAACTCTGCCCCATGGAAACTATTCTGGGAAAAATAAAATTAACCTCAGATTGACATCAGCTGATGGCCTTCAGATAGATATCCAGTCCAACAAAAGCAAAAGCTAGGGTCTGGGCTTAAGGACCCAGGGAGTTAAGAATAGTGCCTCTAAATGACAGGAGGGCTGCAATGTCTCTGCTGAATGTCTCGAGGGCTGCCCACGGGCGAACAAAACTGACCTATATTTTCAAGAGTTAATCAAACACTTAGACACAGTAATAGACTCTGCATTAGATGTCAGTGACAGGGAACTTAGAACTGAGGACAAGGTCACAAACATTTTCCATAAGTCTGCAGTGATGCTGTGGTAGTACTGGTAAAAAAGCCATGAAAAGATAAAGAAAGGATGTTTTCCTGTCTTCAGTTTCCTGAGCATTACTGTTAGAACATGCTTCAGTGCAACAAAAATCTATTTAATTTACATCTCAGTTGTGGTTACATCCTATTTTGAAGGCCACATAACAAACAAATTGAAATATAAAAGGAACAAAAAAACATGGTTTTTGGATAATTTAATTTTTTTCTTCAAAACAAAAACAATGCCACAGTTTTCATGTTATTTCCTGCTGGTCAACCTGTGGGTTATAAATACAAAATACGGATTTTCTTGGCGGTGAAAAATATAAAAGGTGTGCAACCTGTATAGACTTTTTTTAAAGATTGCAATTAAATGGTTTGAATTTGACCAATCACAAATGACCAGTTATTAAAAACAGCAAAGGCCATATTATGCTTTACAAGTAGGAATTCAAACAATGACATTATTGGAGAAAATGGCCCTCATTTTTCAAGTAAACACGTATTCCAGTTTGATCTTAAAGTACATTTGCTGTACATTTCCTGTAACATTGTAATTGAATTAATTAGCTGTACAGTTTACTAATGATGAGATGAATGGGGTTCTGCGCACTATGGTTATAAATATAGGCTTAGGTATATGTGAGTTATCTATCCCAATTATGTATGCTTGCTAGTTTGGTCTTTATAGTTATCTATCCATCCGTCCATCGTCAACAGCTTATCTGAAATCGGGTTATGGAATCATGCTGGAGCTTATCCCAGCACACAATGGGCGAAAGGCAGGGAAACAACCTGGACAGGTCACCATTCCATCACAGGGCTTGAACAGTAAGGGGTTCAGTGTCTAGCTCAAGGATACTTGACATGCTTTCTGGAGGAACTGGGGATCGAACCATCCAATCTTTTGATTACTAGACATCCCCACACCTCCTAAGCTATGCCGGCCCATTTTAGTTATTCAGTTCATAATTATTGGATTTTACAAAAACCTTCAAAGTGAATATTCTACTCTTTCAAGAACACATCCATAGCCTTTTCTTCAATTTGAACAATGCAACATCATAAGAATACATCAACCTGCACTGTCTGTAACAAGAACTTTTGATTGCAGTATGAGGCAGTTCTCAGCTTCACAAACTATTGATGAACAAGTATGTATATTTCTCCAAAAAACAGTATGAAGTCATTCTTCATATGTGACAAAAAATATAATTTAATAAGATACCTGCATGGACATGCAGACTTCATCGGCGGGCGCTGTGGTGTTATTGTCTTCTTCAGAATATCTTTCACATTAAATGTCATGCTTGTATCACCGAGTACAAATTAGATGACAAGGTATGTTTCTTGGAACCATCTCAAAACTTGAAGGAGATGCTGCATCATTGATGCTAAGATGAATGAGGGACAAAATCTTACAAATACCGGGATGAAATCCAGAGCATCAATATTGTTCTGCCATAATTAACATAGTCAGCGCTGACCAGCCAGTGAAAGGGTGGCTTCCTTGGCCTTTGCCAGTGCCATCATTGTACTGTTCCCAAATATACCCTGTCTCAGCATATTGTTTGTAAACATTATTAATAATATTATTCCTGAGTTCCTGATAGAGATCAGCTGCCTTCTCTTTATATGGACCCTCACTGTTGCTGTAGTGGTACAGTGCTCTTACAGCCAAATAGTTTATGTTGATCCATATTGGTCCCCTCCAATAGGGGGCATCATGTTCTGTATTTCGCTTCATATATAGGGGATCAGCTTTGGAGAGTGAGCGCAGGCCATAGGGTGTCCAAAGCTTATCTGGGTCTCTTATGTCTCGGAAGATGTGTTCTAATTTTGATGAGTCAGGCTTAAGTATTTGAAGCAAGAAGGGAAACAAACTAACATAACCCAAAGCATTAACATATTGCAACTTGGGGGCTCGGCGGACAGATCGCACTAGTCGTGTAACAGGGAACTGATGTCGGGGTTGCCCTGGAGGCACATACACTTTCTCCTGCTGCAATGACACAGCCTGGGTATGGTTACCAAAGTCACTGAAAGCATGAAGCTGTTCTGACCAGTGGAGTTCATTCAAAAGATTATTGTCACTCAGTACTTGATGGCTAGTCTCATACTCCTGATGTGCCTCACCAAGGAGCTTTGCTATACTTGCCATGATGCCAGAGGCCAACGCCATCCAGCAATGTAAATCCACATGGCGCTCATCTGATGATGGGTGCGAGGCTCGTGGGTAGTCATCCAGTCCAGACGTTAAGGTTTTGGCATTAAGAAACAAGTTTGTGTCCTTGTCACGTCCACGCCAACGGTAGGAGTTTGGTAGGTTTCCCATCTGTGTAGTATTATACCATTCAAACCAGGTTCTGAGTCTAGGAAAGAGTCGTCGCAAGAACCCCAAGGTTGGTTGATCAGCTGCAGAATCTATATTCGTAGACAGCTGCTCAATGAGTTTCTGAAGAGCCAAGAAGAGAGTAGGTGGGTTGGCGTTCTCATTTCGCTGGACAACAAACTCAGTGGGTACCTTACTACGAGCCTCATCTCCAAGGATCTGCTCACGAGGAATCCAACCTTCTATATTGATAAGATCTAACCAATGGGCAGTGGCCTCCTGAGTGACCTGGGGGTCCCACTTGCTCAGAAGCAGCTGATGAAAGCCCTCATCCCACAGGAATCCTCGGGGGAAAAAAGAACGTGATGGGACAGCAGTAAATAATACACCTTCGGGGTACAGCAGGGGATATTCATTGTGGACTGACTGGACCACCGACTGTCCATGGAAATATCCCATCCCGCCCAACATGTTGCTGAGCGCTGCCTTGCTAAACTTTACCTGTGCCTTGCTAAAGCCTTTTCTCTCAAGGCAAAAAATGCTCTCAAACTTGGCATCAAATGCATTTTTCCTCTTTTCAAGCTCTTCAGTCATGGATTTTCCATCCAGGTGATTTGGACGATTATGGAAGCTTCCAGATTCAAATAGAACTTCGATCTGAAACGGTGTCTGGACAGTGACCTGGTGAACAATAAAGTCACTCTCCTTCCTGGTGTCTGTAGGCTTCTGTTGTTGTTGATGTTGAGGAGGGCTGGAGGTGTCAACGGCAATGTAATGTCTCTTCTCACCAGAGGGACCCCGGTAGACAAATCTGCGAGTGAGACTATTCTTTACGATATCGGTCAGCCTCTCCAAGCCTGGAGTGACAGTCTGCAGGTAGTTGTAGCTGAAAACATGAGGGGCCATCATCAGTTGTCTCGCACATTTATTTTTCACTCTGCTCATTATGTACCTACTGCTGAGTGTGGCACCAAAAGTGAACATGCTAATTCCCTTTCAGACTCTACATTAGCTATCCCAGTTATCCCCTTGAAGTTCTATGGCTGTATTTTTTTAACTTTCTTGCAGTGTGTTAAGTCAATATCAGTAAGTAGTCGTGAATAGTACTGATTTAAACAACTAAACTGAACACATTTTTCCCCACTTCAATCTACATTTAAAAACAGTCACCAGGCTAACTGAATTGTCTTTATTTTTGTTTAACACCCCCCTGAAAAATCTTGACTTGCACTAGCATATCTCAAGAAACCATACACAGACTGCAGCAAACTTTGACTGACTAAAGTTGTTGGAAAATAGCAGCTTTTAGCATTAGTATCTATTTCCTTCTAGTTACAATTTGCCAGTCATGCATCCCTTGATTTTTTGCTATCTGCCCAATGAAATGCAGAATTAATCCTGGGTTCTGATGTTGTATTATCTGTTGATGAAGGTATTTTGCAAACTTGTTCTGCCATATCAATTCACTACTTCTTTACACTTGACATCTAGTTATTTATTAGCTATAAAACTTCAGATGTCAAGCATTAACCTCAACATTTTTATAAGGAAAAACATACCTATAAGTAAGATTATGAGTACCTCAGAATTTGGATAATCATAGAGAGCTATTTTCACCAGAACAATTAAGAAACTTAATTTATTTGTCATTGTACGTACATGGAATGACATTTGTGCTCTGCATTTAACTCATCATATTGTATAGATGCAGTGAGCCCGAGGAAGGAAAGGACTTTTCTTTTCATGTAATTCATAATGATTCAGTCTTTAACACTTATATGCTTAGGGCGTGTACATTTTCACAACAGCAACACAAAGAAGTTCAATACCCTGTGCATGTGAAGTAGAACAAGATCATAGAAGACCATTACCAACAGAAGTCAACGTCAACAGCTAAAATTCAGGTTTAACCATGTCGTCTTGTTTCTCAGTCAGGACTGTGGTAACATAACAGCCTTGCTACTCCAGTTCAAGTTAAATGATTATGTGGATTTTTTCTGGAATCAATTTTGTGTTCAAACAGCACTACAATTGCAATTGTCACTATAGGTCTTAAGAGAAAGACAATATCCAAGATTATTCTACTAAAGTATTTCTTTTTAATTATCATACAGGAAACACACTGGATCCTGTATTTTGATGTGTCCATTTATCTTCTAGATGCATACAATTTTAACAGGCAAAATTTGTAACATGTCTTTGAAGCACAAGTACAAGTACATAAGCAAGCACAAGTTTTTACCCCCAGCTCTACAGCCACCTACTCAATAAGATGAA
Source organism: Regalecus glesne (assembly GCA_900302585.1). Taxonomy (NCBI): domain Eukaryota; kingdom Metazoa; phylum Chordata; class Actinopteri; order Lampriformes; family Regalecidae; genus Regalecus; species Regalecus glesne. The sequence goes on from OMLC01104455.1 coordinate 12,612, forward strand.
AAAAGGGGTCAAGTATAAGTGATGGTGGAGCTTGGAGTAGGGGTAGCAGTCCTGTAGAAGCTTTTAACAAGTCTAGTTTAACATAGAATTTAGTTGGCTGATAGTGGATTTTTGCCTCTCTATTTGACAAATGTTTTAATCTGTCTAATCCATCTGTGTCATCTACATCATGTGGTTCTCTCGCTTTGTCTCTCCATATTAAGCAAGAAATGCAGGTTTAATCATGTCAAATTTACCCCTGGAAAAGGAAAAAGGATCAGATTTTTCTTTTTCAAATGAGGCTGTGTGATGTGTTTTGTTTTCTTCTTGAATTCATTATGAAGATGATCAGTTCAACAAGCCTAGGCCCAAACAAGCATGTTTTCATCTTGGGAAATTTTCCAAAATTTGTCGAACTCCTTTAAAACATTAGACAATGTAACATAAACACAAGCAGAGTTAGTAGCTTGTATATTGAGAACCTGTAAAAAGAGCTTCAGACCTATTTGACCGTGGTCTTCGCTCGGCTCGACCCGTTCCTCATGGGTTGCCACAGTGGATGGGAAAGGCTATGGATGGGGGCACAGGTATAGTGCTGGATGCCACCCCAGTATTCATAGACTTGGGTCCATACCTGTCGTCTGCTTCACCATTTCCATCCATCCATCCATTGTCAACACGTTATCCGAAATCGGGTCGCGGGGGAACTGGAGCCTATCTCCGTTCTCATTGGGCAAGAGGCGGGGTACACCCTGTATAGGTCGCCAGTCTATCACAGGGCAGAGCAGTTAGGGGAACAGTGTCTTGCTCAAGGACACCTCAACACGCTTCTCTGCAGGACCGGGGATCGAACCTGCAACCTTCCGATCGCCAGGCGACCGCTCTACCCACTGAGCCATGTCACCCGTTGCTTCATCATTTATGAGTTGAAAATGTTTGTGTAAC
>OMLC01104456.1:0-11451 GCA_900302585.1 Regalecus glesne
CCTGAATTCTTGCTAGTCCACACATCATGGTCTAGTGGGGAAAGCACAGTGCTTGGCCGTCAGAGGAGAATGAAGCAGAGTACTTTCCCTTCACTTAACCAAGAGGCCTGGACCACCCAGAGGGGGACACTAGTGAACCCAGAATACTTTATCCAACCTAACCCCTATACCCATGTGAGGCTTAGCCCGTTATGACCCACTAACTATGGACCTCTGGCCGTGGTTGGAAACGGTGCAGCTGGGATCCAAACACCCGACTGTATGACACAAAGATGTACTGAACATAGGTGTCTTACCCCCTTACACCACCAGAGGGCCTGTCTAAACAATAGTTCTCTGATCGGGAATCGAACCTGGGCCGCAGTGGTGAGAGCGCCAAATCGTAACCACTAGGTCACCAGGGAGTCTCCGGTGTTTCTCGTTTGAATGTTGCAGCTTCATCAGTTGGGTGTATCTGTGTGCATCCATGTTGTGTGCTCTGTACCCGAGTCCTGTATGGTGTATATCATATTGTGTTTTTGCCTTTATGGGCTGTTTATTGTCCATTTTTTTTCCGCAGGTCAGGCAAGGTGATCAATCCTCTGTACCATGTTTGGGAGGAGGCAGTAGACGGAGAGGAACTTAGTGCCAGTGTGGTCCCACAGGTGAGGCATCTTAGAAGAGGCTGATGGGAGAAGCTAATGAAATAATGACTCTCTTTCTAGTTCATAGTTAGGATATTGTTTGAGTATGACACAAGGGGTGTCCCATCTATGATTTAATTGCTAGAATTGCACCGTGCAATGCACACGTTTGTGATTATACTCACTGAAGTGTCTTCTTAGTCCACTTGACCTGGAGGGGAAACAATAGGAGCCCTAAAATGCAAGAAGTCTGCGTGATGCATCACTACAGAACATCTAATTAGGGTTGTGTGCTGGGGGAAATTTGGCTAGACGATTTGTATCAGAACAAAAGCAACATATTGTGATTTATCATAACACAAACACTGATGTATTGTAATTTTTTTGTCAACATTTTAGATGTTTTTTCGTTAACCCATATTCTCTTTTCCAGCGGTCAGGGGAGGATGAAGATGACTTCTTGTGTGGGGAGATAGCCAAGGGAGAGGGGGCCATTGCCATGACACCAAACTCCTTCGACTCAAATCTCTGTAGCCCGAGCAGTGTTGGCTCACCCCCCATCAAGTTTCGGAGGCCTTTTTGAGCCCTCCCTCTGATCACCCAGGATTACTACTAATACCAGTCAACCCTGTCTTATAGATGACTGCTCTTCAATCTAGCTGCTCCGTAGTATCTACAGGCATATGAGGACCAGACATCTCGTATCTTACAATCCCTGCGATGGAAATAAACTGTTCTGGTTCTGAGTCACTAGCGGCTGTTGATGGCTAGACTACTCTGTCACACCAAGTCCCCTGGAGCAAATACAGACTCTCTCTTTTCTCAAAAATAAATTCCCATTCGCCACAGACCCCCGTGCTTGAACATGGCTAAATGTTATATAAGCACTGTTGGCAGGTCAGAGCTTCCCTTGGTCATGACCAGATGGACTGAAAAAACACTATGAATTAACTCTATTTCAGAGGCACATTTATTTTCCTATCACAAAAAGAGGTGAATCTGTTCAGCTGGATCAGAGGTTCATTTCAGAAACGTTTCGTCACTCACCAGGTGACTTCTTCAGTCTAAGCTGAAGGCAAACATCCCCCTGAACTGATTCACCTCTTTTGTGATTTCCATACCTGGATTATTGAACATGTGTCAAGACATTTATTTTCATAGTTCCCTGGCTGCCCGGGAGTCAGTATAAAACATACGGTTGGGTTTGATGATTGATCGTGTGTTTTGATCAGACACATCGATTCGATGGCTTCGTGTATTTATGAATTGGGCCGTTGTTTTTTAAGTAGAGGGTGTATTGGTCAAAGCTACCTTAGCTAGCTTACTTTGAGGAGACTGAAAATGTCACTTAGCTGAAACGTTTCCTCTGCTAGATGTTTTGTCCAGATGAACTGATTCAACCTTATTTTGCGATGGTTTAGTTTTCTTCAAGTCTTTTCTTGTTTTAGTGCTAGTCAAATAAAACCAAATATCACAGCTGCATCTTCCCGGTGAGACCACATCTCCGCAGCACTTTTCTGTATATTACGTTGTCGTCACTACGTAACGTTACGTTTTGATTCTCATAGCTGAATTATTTAGCATGTCTAGACACCACGTTGTCTTATTTGGTGAATATTTAAACTGAATACTTTCCGAGACCTTTTCAGTCACAAGAAATCTGCCCGTGTTTTATCATCCGACACCATAAAGATTTTATTTATTTGCTTTAAGGGGCCTGTTAAAGCTTTTACATTGTCACTATTTGATGCACCAGATTATGGCTTCAAACTAATCTGCATCTGGAGTCCCTGCATGTCTTCCGGTGGTGAAAGGAAACCAGAGCACCTGGAAGAACCCTCCACAGACACGTGGAGACCCTTCACACAGGAAGGACCTGGGACAGGATTTAAACTTTGACCTTCCTGCTGTGAGACAACAGCCCTCCCTGACCGCTGTGCCGCTGTGGCGTTAGGCATTCAATGTGGACCAATAAGCATGGAAAACGACATAATGGGGATTTTCAATGTCTCAGTTAACCGTCAACTGAACAGAACGATTGTCTGGATTCATGATCACACCTATTTAAGGTCTCATGCGGTTAGCAGAGAAGTATTGGGCAGTTGTATTTTTATATTCTTAAAATGAAATGTCCTCTGCATTTAACCATCCTACTGTGCAGGAGCAGTGGGATGGACAGTGCCTGGGGAGTAGTTTGGGGTTCAGTGTCCGTCTCAAGGACACTTCAACACACTGAAGGATCCAGGGGTCGAACCAGCGACCTTCCGATTACCAGACGACCAGCTCGACCTCCTTTAATCAATTTGCACCCGACGACACAACGACCCGGAGACAAATCCTTGTCTCAGATTCTAAAAATGCAAAAAAAAAAACAAATTCTACCAGGCTGTGTCGTGTCACAATGATACATGTAAATTTTGAATCGACCTGCATAGGGACGTCATCACCTGTGGGGATCAGGGCAGTTATTGCTGTTTTTTTGGTCTGTTATCTTTTTCCCCAGCAAACAAGTAATCCAGACAAGCAAGCAACGAAGATGCTTTTTATTGTGTTCATGGACAGGAGAGTGGTCAGGGATGGGCACTCAGTCAGCAACAATGACAGCTTACAACAGCAGCTGCATACATCTATGTAGACATGGTCATGCAGCTCCTCAAACGTCTCGTCATCCCGGCAACAAAAACACAATTCAAGTAGAAAATTCTCAAAGACAGGAGGTTTAGAACACTTGTAACCGATATGTAAGTATGTAAATGATTTATCACAATAAAATTACGACTCTTTTGTTCAGGTTAAGTGGTGGAAATCACCGGTGGCTATGCACGATGAATGCCACACTGTCAACAAGTCAGGCCCATGTCACTAAACTTGAGTCCAGCATTGTGTCACTTCCCTCTTTTAATCCCTGGAAGCTACATTTAAATAAAAGATCGCGGAAGAACGAAATTTGATGCAAACGAGCAGCATGGTGTTGTAAATTTGACCGCCCTGTTTGTTTTCATTCTTTCATTTTGCGAGATAGTGGGATGGACACAAAACAGGAAAAACATGGAGGCATTTCAATTTCAGAGTTTGAAAAACTCAGCCGTGGATATAATCCATATGCTGTAACATGCTATATTGTACAACCCAGGGGTTTTCTTTCCACTGGTAAGCCCCTTGGTACCAGGCAGGATTTACAGCCAAGGGCTCCTACAGTCTTTCTACTGCGTTCTTGCCAGATGTAGAGAAAGTCAACACAGGAATGTCAATCGATCATAGTAGTATGGAATAGAAAACAAATACTTATGGTCTCTGCAAAGCAACCCTCCCATCCTATCCTCCACCCCAATTGCAAGCTTTCAGTAATTTTCATGGGCGTACATACTTAAAGAGCTCTGGATTCGTCATTTTGTTGTAAAAGCACCGGAAGGCATCACAGTTATGCGTCTGTCCCGAATGGGGTTGGCGTTGTAGGTACAGCTAGTCGGTCAGTCAGTTGTTCAACCACAGTGTTAATTTGCTCGACTCCCTCTGCCCACATTCTCCGTGCAGTTTTCCCTGGAGGTTTATGGCATGCCATCTTGATATGGTGTGTGCGTACATCCAGGAGAGCCACCGTCTCGGTCTCACTCAGTGGTGCTGTGGGTGAATAAACATTTCAAGTTACACTTTATATTTTTACTCTTAACTTATTAGCAGCATTGTGTAGAATAGTCTTTACCACACAAACATGCTTCGACTTTGGTCTGCTTCTAGCTTATGTTAAAAAAACAACAACATTGGTGTATTGTGAATTAATTGCCATAAGCATTTTGCTATGATTATGTAAATACAATTACACTGGTCCTTGCGGGTTAAGAGCAAAAAAAACCTATTTGAAATCAAATGTAATTGCAAAGAATTGTCCATAAATAGCGTACTCTCCATGATGCATTACTGTCTTGTCCTTTACCCATGCCTGCTCTCCCTTGAATATTCTCTGAGTTCAGAACTTGGTTTTACGCTATGTGTTCTCTTTGGACTCAGCTCATTAGGAACTCCCTCTGTCTCTCACTCGTCTGGTGCCTTCTTTGGTATTTGTTTTTTGTAAAACTGTACAAGAAATGGCATCATGTGAAACCAAGACTCTCACCCTCTAATGTTGTACCTGTGTTGAGTATGGAGGGTACAGAGTCCCTCTACTAGCTCCTTGGCCTCGACAGCTAGCTGGAAAGCTGGGTCAGGGAGGGGCGATGGGGTGTCTGGGCTGTCTATTGCTGGAGAGGGCCTGTTGCTCCTAGCATACATTGAAATGCAAATACCAACGCACAAGGATTGACATAAATCAAGGCAACACTGTAGGCAATGTGATTGTTAAATGGAAACAAGACAAGATAAGATATTCCTTTTATGGTCACAGTTGAGGTTTCGACCACATACCCATTTTCCCCCGTGAACAAGCTGGGAGTTGTCAGTACTTTATGGACATTCTGAAAAGAGAAAAAACACCAAATAAATCCATCAAAATCTTTCAACACTTGAACAGCACATAGTCCAGAGGTGTAGTTTCTTCATCAGACACCGGAGGATAGAGAAGTCCCCTAACTATATGGTAGACTATGGAGAAGGATGGACTGTAAATGATTCTATTTTAAATGTTTTGAACCATTCACAGTTTGACTACCTCAGCATGTATACAGTGTCCCAGTGCTCCTTTACGGTATCTGATGGTAATGGCATGTTTGTTCATATAGCCTTCCTCTGCTTTAAAATCAAAGTCATATTCTACTAGCCCAGTGATTCTCAACTGGCGGTACACGAGCTAGTTCCCTGTGGTAGTGAGGAGAATTCCTTAATAGGTAATTAGCCAATTAATAACAATAATATATTCAATTAATTGCCTTTACACATCCTGACAACCACAAGGACACTCTTCTGAGATGGAATCATTCCACACCTTCTGGAATTTGAACCCATTTTCTGCTTGGTATGTGAAAGCTATACCACTGGACTATCATCACACAAGGTGTTCTGGTGTTAAAACCAATACATCTACTACCAGTAGTACTTTCAACTGCTCCCAGTCAATGACCAAAGCAGCCTTTTATTGTGTGGCAAGCAACTGTATTGTTTATACGGGTGGGGATGGTGCAGTCAGTTCAGACTGAAGATGTCTCCTGTATGAGTGAAGAAACATTTCTTAATAAACTTCTTATTCAGTTACACCGATTCACCTTTTTGCGATTCTCTTAGCTGGATTATTGATCATGCATTGAGACATTATGTCAAAGGATTGATTACATGGGAACTGAAATTGTGCAAATGATCAAAAACCTCAAACTCGCCAGTGGATTTGCTTTACAACTTGACGTATCTACTGACAATTAGCGGAGAAGCACATCTGATCACCTTTGTACAATACATGGACACGTTGGAATCAGACATTAACAAAGATATTCTCTTCTCCAAAAGACTCATGGGATGACAACCGATGAGGTTTTCTTTTTTTTTAATTTTCAAGTATTCAATTAGGGCTATTATTATTATTATTATTATCATTATTATTATTATTTCCATAGCCTGAGGACTAATCGTGACCACAAAAAAGACCTCTTATCATCATTCAAATTTCGAGATATTCATTTTCACTTCAATTTTACAAGTATAGTCATCTGAAATTCTTTGGCTGGACACTACGTTACAGAAACTTAGGAGCTAAATGTCGAAAAGCAAAATGAGGATAATTAATAAAAAGTCTGTGTGTGTGTATGTATACATACATGTGTGTAGACATACACATACATATACATAAAGCAACAGCCATAACAGTATGGTTTAAGTTTGTTGGTGTTCTCTGAGGTCTCACCTGTGCAAAGCCCAGAAGTTTCTTGTTGGAGATCTCCAGATGTTTCCTGCTTAGCTCTGATCGCTTCAGCTGGCTGTCAATGGCCATCAGCCTCCTGTTCAGCTCAAGCACCTCCCCCTTGAACACATTAATCACATGGACATATCACATTAATTCTGGATGTATAATTCGCACCGTCACAACATAGTCTATCTAAAAAACCTTGGATCCATAGTTCACCATATTGTTGCCGACTGTTATTGTTACCGTAGGCACCAATAGACAGTTGGCTTTTTTTATTTCTTAATCAATGAAATTGTAAAAATGCTTATCCGGAAATTTTTCTATTCTAAAAAGATGCAATAATGCAGAATTAGCCTCTTTCAACATGGTATTAAATGAAAATCCTATACATGTTAGTGCCTTCTAGTGGAGACAGTGGAATGAATGCTTACTTGAGCATTTATTTGCATGTCTCAAATATAAACGGCTATCTTTGCAATGAACTGTGCAAGCATATGTTTAAGTTTACTGATTATTCTGTCACTGTCATTCCCACAGAAAACCATTATTGGAAAAAGTGCAGTACACTGAAATGTAAGTGGTCTTTTTTTAAAGCTTTGTTGGCCTTGAGCGTCGTTGAATTCCTTGAGAAAAATAAACCGACAATTCGTGTTCCTTTTTACACAGTGCTTAACATTTACATCAAGAGATAGCTTATTAATGACAGCCCCTGAGTAATTGTACATCTTGATCTACCATATTTCCTGATGATGGGTGTGAGGGTTATGCCTAAAACAGACACAGTGTCTTTTGTTTTAGTTAAATTCAATCACAAGCAATCTTAATCTCACTAATTCACAACAGGACCATAGCATATGCCTCTGATTACAAGATGACTGCCCTGAGAATTGACACAGCAAGTGACACGAGGCTGTTCATTTTCAGCATCCACCGGGATAAAACATTCTGCCCTCGTTAAGTCATTCTCTCTCTCCCTCTCTATATCATATGCTATGGGGTAAAACAAAAATGCCTTGGAGACAACCCTGAAAACAAAACTTTTGGTTTTTGGTAACTGCGTGGAACCATCTGCTCGTTCCCCAGTGTACTGACCTTGGAGGTCCCCTGGCCATGTAGTTGTCTCTTTCCTGCCAACTGGTTCTTCAGGTCTTTGATTTCGGCCTCCAGCAGCTGAATGACCTCCTCATAGTCCTGCTCAGCACTGTATGCCTGCCGCTGTGCTGCTTCGGCCTCAGCTGCTTGTAGACGGCTCTTCAAATGACTATTCTCCTCCACAGTTAGACATGCTTTCTGTGGGGGACAAGCCAGCTGACACAATGAGTCATCTCAAAAAGTTCAGCAAACTGTAATCTTAAGTTTATTTGTTGTTACGATCTTCGTATGTGCTATATGACCAAGGTCTAGGTTGATATGTGCATTAAAAACTTCACTAGGTTTAGAGTGAACAGGTGTCATAATGTAACTTGACCTTTTCTGTAATTTGTAAACCAGTTTACGGATATAACTAATATAAATGTATTGGAAAATTCTGGTATATTTGATCTGAATTTACCTGTTGGTTTGATAGCCTTAGTGTCCATATCGGCATACACATGTCCCATTGAATGTTATATAAGTAGGTAAGTAGTATCTGTACATGTTATCAGTGACTGGGGTTTTCAGATGCGTCTCATTGTCCCTTCTTATTTCTCCTTTCCTAATCTTATTTTTCCTTTGCCAAAGTACAAGTCAGAGGCCCTAAACGGCATCTCTAAAGGATAAGGCAGTGTTTCAGATGCACATTTGGATGGAATAGAATCCAGTTTCAAAAAAGGAACAGCACTCCAATCATAATGCTGAAAAATAAAAACCAAAGCAAATAGACACATCTCAGCAGAAATATAATTGTCTGCCATCACTCAGTCAACAGTGGAGAGAACCATGGGATCAGACATGAAAGTAAGAAGACAGCTCATCAAACATGCTCCAAGTTGCAAACATCGGATCAAGCAAAATTGCATCCATCAGATTTATATCCTGATGATAGACAAACAACACATCAATCCTGAAATCACTGGAGATCTCTGGTCTGCTACAAAGAGAAAATCAAGTAACAACAGTCCTTGTTCAGACACAAAACTCTCAATTTCTACCATTTAAGAGAAAATCCTGATTTGAATGGACATCCTTGGAAATTTAGAACATTCATCAGGCCTAATGTGTCAGACCAGGACTCTGCGGTCTACACCTATCTATAGGCTAGCGGCCACTCTTTCTAGGATGAGAATGTGCACATCCTTGATAGGGAGCAATACTACTTTGAACAGGAGGTCAAAGAGGCCATCTATGTGAAGAGGGATAGTATAGCTCAGTGGGTAGAGCGGTCATCTGATGATCGGAAGGTTGCAGGTTTGATCTCCAGTCATTCAGAAAGCATGTCGAGGTGTCCTTGAGCAAGACACGTAACCCCTAATGGCTCTTTGATCACCCCATGCTGGCTGCTCACTGCTCTAATAAGATGTGATGAGGTAAAGGCAGGAGACGGTAAATTTCCCTTTGTGGAACTGATAAGAGAAAAATGTATTTGTTGATTTGCAGTAGCTGATCCCAGTGCAAATAAGATAAGATAAGATAATGCCTACAGAACTAGGTCATGGTGCCAATGATACCATCCCTTTCTGAAAGCCTTTGAACAACCGCCCAGGATGTGCTCCAAGGATCCCTTTTTCTGGCAGAGTTGGCAAGCAGGTGAATCTACCAGGCTCCAGCTGAACAGGCTGGAAGGGTTCGTGAGAACATTGTACAGTGACTGGACCAAAAATCTGAATCAGTGTGATTTTGCCTTTCAGAGTTCTACCCAGGTGATCTTTCGCTCACCTCTATACTCCCACTTGATCCGGGCCCCCTGCTTGCCTATACTCCCCATTCTGCTGTAGGGAGCTTCCTCCACCTCTGCACATACTTCCTCCTGGATTAGCTTTCACTTCTCCTTTCCTTGGGCTTTACTGTAACAAGGGCTTGAATTGTTCCTGGGCCTGGCCTGATCTATTGCCACAATCCCATGATTCTGTGTTGCAAACCTTGCCTCAGCCTGCTAAACTGCCTCCTGCATGTGGAACTTCCATCATGTTTGACCTCGATACACACAGAGGACACCTTGGTGTCAGTGGAGTCTTGGTAAAGCAGGACATCTGTGGCTCTGGTGATCATGAAGATCACTGGCAGATAGCTGGGAAGAAGTTGTAGTTATGGCTGTAAAGGGCAATCCTGCTCAGGTTCCGCAGCAGTCCCAGCCACCGGCTTGAGAACTGTCTGATTTTCCTTAAAGCCCTCCACTGTAGTGATTAGGATTTTGGAGGTTAGCAGTGGTCTGAGAAGCAGAAGCAGGATTGTTGATGTATATTCAGGCCTTGAATTTTCCAGGAAGCCCTGACTTGTTCACTGTCCACAGGATGTTGGGAGTGGCAGAGAAATATGTGAGAGTGGAGCAGGATAGGTATGAGGGCAATGTGACAGTGGTATGTAGTAGGAATAACAGATGGGTTCAAGGTGAAGGTGGGATTAAATCAAGGATCAGCTCTAAGCCCTTTGCGATGGTGATGGACAGGTTGACGAACGAGATCAGGCAAGCGTCTCTGTGGACTATGATGTTCACGGATGACATTGTGGTCGGTAGTGAGAGTAGGGATTAAGTTAAGGAGAGCCTGAAGAGGGGAAGATATGCACTGGAGAAAAGAGGAATGAATATCAGCGGGAGCAATATGTAATACATATTCATGAATGAGAGTGATGACAGAAGAATGGTGAGGATGGAAGAAGTAGAGGTGGGGAAGGTGAATTATTTCAATCACTTGGGGTCAACTGTTATAAGTAACAGAGAGTGGGGAAGAGAGGTGAAGAGAGAGCAGGCAGAATGGAAAGGGTGAAGAAGAGTGTCAGGGGTGATTTGTGACATAAGGGCACCAGCAAGAGTAAAAAGGAAAGTTTAAAGAGTTGAAGATGCAAAGATTTTCATTGGGAATAACAAAGGATGGGAATTAGCAATGACTGCATTAGAGGAACAGCTGAGGTTGGATGGTCTGGAGACAAAGCAGGGGCAAGACTGAGATGGTGTGGACATGTGTGGAGGAGAGGTGCTGGTATACTGGGAGAAGGATGCTGAATATGGAGCTGCCAGGCAAGAGGAGAAGAGGAAGACCAAAGAGGAGGTTTATGATGTGTTGAGGGAGGACATGCAGGTGGCTGGTGAGACAGAGGAAGATGTAGAGGACAGGAAGAGATGGAGATGATGATTTGCTGTGGGGACCTAAGATCAGATCAGATAAGATCAGATCAGATCAGATCAGATCAGATCAGATAAGATATGATATTCCTTTATTAGTCCCACAGGGGGAAATTGCAGTGTTACAGCAGCAAAGTGGAAAGTACAGTAAGAGAGGCATCAAATCTAGAACAGAAGATGTAACATGGAAAATTTAACAAGAGGAGAAATATGAACACTATGTACCGTATGGACAGGAAAAGTACACTCATTTTTAATTAACTGGTATGATGATGTTGTTGTTCATGTAATGGGTTTGTTTTAACTTGGGGAGCAGTACTGATTATAGAATCTGATAGCAGTGGGAAGGAAAGACCTGCAAAAACGCTCCTTCAAACACCTAGGATGGAGTAACCTGTCACTGAAGGAGCTCTCTAGTCTAGTAATGTAGTCCTGCATGGGGTGAGAACTATTGTCCATCATAGATGACAGCTTAGCCATCATCCTCCCTTGTCCCACTACCTCCACAGTGTGTGTGTGTGGGGGGGACATTACATGACATTACATGACATGACATTACATTACAGGCCTTTAGCAGACGCTCTTATCCAGTGACATACAAGTGCATAGGGTCAAGGTACAAAGGATACTGGAGCAACACTAGAAGCTAGATAACAATCCTAGTGTCATCATAAGACTCTGACACAACATCAACTAAGAAACACAAATCTAAAATAAACTAATAAGATTTCATGTCC
>OMLC01104456.1:11471-22972 GCA_900302585.1 Regalecus glesne
TTAGAGAAACAGCTGAGGTTGGATGGTCTGGAGACAAAGCAGGGGCAAGACTGAGATGGTGTGGACATGTGTGGAGGAGAGATGCTGGTATACTGGGAGAAGGATGCTGGTATACTGGGAGAAGGATGCTGGTATACTGGGAGAAGGATGCTGAATATGGAGCTGCCAGGCAAGAGGAGAAGAGGAAGACCAAAGAGGAGGTTTATGATGTGGTGAGGGAGGACATGCAGGTGGCTGGTGAGACAGAGGAAGATGTAGAGGACAGGAAGAGATGGAGACGATGACCTGCTGTGGTGACCCCTGATGGGAGCAGCTGATGTTTGTAGTAATAGTGAGAGGTCCATTTTACATGTCATAATCAGTCCCCTGGTTGTGGGGGTGGACACAGATTTAGATGTAGTTTGGGAGATTAAGGCTCGTTAGTTCTTGAAGTGCACATCCTATCACTGAACTACTTCAGCCGACAGTAGGAGTAATATAGTAGTAGTAGTAATATAGCCATACTCCCACTAGGAGTAGCTGTTTGTTTAGCGATGCTGTGTTCTGGAATTGTGGGGTTTTCATTCTCTCCTGTTTGTGCGCGTGTGTCTACGCACAAGTAGATTCCTTCGCCCCTACAAGATAAGCCTCAGTATGAAGTTATTAATTTTGCCTGTCCCAAATAAAGTTGATGTTCGGACATGAAGTTGCCAGGTGGCCCTTTTTACAAAGTAGAAGTTCCCACTGAACTTATTCTAATAATTCTTTATACTGAAAAACTGCTTTGCCTGTCACTACCCAAAGTTGCATACATCTATTGTATTATATACACAGTAAACAATACACCACCTACTCATGTAGTTTTGCATATCAATGTATCAAATGGTGCAGCGTGCATTTCAGTACTTGGATAATGGTTCCCAGTGCAATGTTGCAATGATGGATGGTACAAAACAAAGATGTTAAAGAGCTCTGGGATGTATTCTAGAAAGTGGGATTAGGGAAAAGTCTGGGTTTGTTAATCCTGAGATGAGGGAAATGCTGAGTTCTCTATTTCAGAAAGAGAGGCAACTCAAACTCTGGTTCAGTTACCACCCAGAGTTTGAGTTATCTCTATCCAGAACAGAAAAAATAGTTTCCCCCATCTCAGGGGTAACAAAACTACTTTCTGGAGTGCACTATAAAAGGTAACAAAAATCTTTCTGTCTGAAACGTGTATAAATGAGTTTGATTAAGGAACATTTGGGAAAACCCATGAGCATTAATCTGTGAAGTGCGAGCTGAATATAATTCTCCGCTCTCTCATCCTTCTCACCTCTGAGGTCTTCTGCAGCTCCTCCTCCAGAGTCTTCTTGCTGTATTCTGTATCCTTCAACATCACCTACATAGAGGAAACAGAAAAGCTAAGGACAGGCTTAGAGAGGGTCACCTAAAAAGCCTTGTCAAAAGCTTTAGACGTTATGCTATTTAGATTTCTATTCTGAGGGTGTGAATAAAAAGTCTGACTATTAAGCCATAATTTTGAAGAAATTCATGAAAACCTGAAAGGTTTTTACTTAAACTCAAAGGATAAAGTTAATGCAGTGCTAAAATTAAAGGATAAATAGGACTTTCAAATTTCTACAATGGCAAGAATGTTTTCATACACCTTTCCATTTGTTTTAATATATTCTTGAATTCAGAGTAGAGGGACTTTGCTTTAAAATCATTAATGAGAAAACACCTGATTTTATTTAAACTTCATTTAAATTTAAAACATTTGTTCAGAAACTCAGAATGCTAATTTAGAAACATGGTTAATGACCGATTCATTTGCAGATTGACGCTTGGAAGAACAACCTTTATCTAGTCTAAACAATTGTGTAAAATATTGTGACATGGCATCATGACTGAATGAACTGCTAAAACATAGGTCTGTCTGTATGTCTTCACCTTGAGCTGCTTCATTTGTGTCTGCAATTGCTTCACCTCTGAATGAAACTGTTCCATCTCTTCACTGCTGTAGCTGCATTCAGACTCGTATGTCTGCCAATAATACAGATATACAAAAAGACAACAGAGGGTTAGTGGAGATATTTTTGATTTTAACTGTTGGTGTCAAAATTCAGTGCACTATGTGTTTACTGTTTAACTTTCCATCCTTCAAATGAAACCAATTTGCCATGTCAGTGTGTACGTCCATTTTGTTTCTGTTCTCCATGGTGTGTGTGTGTACACACACACACACACACACACACACACACACACCAAGTTGACTGAATGCAGCTTATAGTCATACAAACATAAACATAACTGTACCATATGAAACAGTTAATGAAGCCTTTAGAAATATAAACCAATATTCCAGACAACTTTGATTTTTGAGGGTTTTTTTTGGGTTACTTACAGGGGAGTGGAACGCTGAAGTGTCCATTAAGCTTGCTGCTTCATGATAAGAGAACATAAATGGGCCACGCAGTAGGCCTGTCTCCTCTAGATTCTCTTGGAAAACATTGTGAATGGCCTCCACAAATTCTGCTCAGCAAAATGAAAAATAGAAATAAAGAAAATAGTAATGACTTTAGATGATAGAATAAGGATAGAATATTATAAAACAAAAGGAATAAAATATACATCATTAACAACATAATTATTGCAAATCATGTACTAAGATTCAGTTGTAGCTGCTAAAGTCACATTAGACTCCCAGTAAAGACTGCTACTGGTTCAACGTAAGTGGCAGAGACACAAACCATGCTGCAATCAATTTGCTCAGACTACAAACGAGGTATAGCTCAATGGTCCAGATGGATTATATGTCTGTAGGCTTACACACACACACACACAAACGCACACACAGATATATAAGCAATGTATAACTCAATGGTCCAGATGGATTATGAAAATAAATAATTAAATAGATCTCCTTATCAGTCCCACAAGGGGAAATTAGGATGTCTCTATTTTAACCCATCCTATTGTATAGGAGCAGTGAGCTGCCAACTTATGGGGCTCAGGCAGCAGTTAGGGGTTCAGCGTCTTGCTCAACGACACCTTGACATGCTGTATGCAGGACCGGGGATCGATTCTTTAACCTTCTGATTGTCAGACAACTTCTCTACCCACTGAGCTATGCCGCCCCTTTGTTCTATGTCTCTATGTCCTTTTCATATCAGTTGCCAAATTTCTAGTTAAAAGTTGCCTCTAGGTCATTCAGTTTCAATCGCACTAGAAATAAAAGATTTGGCTATATGAGAAACATGACATGGACAAGTGATGTAAACAACATTTTTCTCCAAATGAAAGAAATGAGTGTTAAGTAATAGATTTTAATTACTGAGAAGCAATCCAAAGAGGGCTGAGGAGAAACCGAACACGCTCATTTTAAGAAAATGAATGACAAGAGTGTGAGTGAAGTCGTTTGTGACAGTAATCATCAGAACCTTTTAGTTCAAGTACTAATGTAATGAGTAAAAACATTAAAGACAGTTGTCTAACATAACATAACACCCTCTTTTACCATAGAACAGTCTTAAATCATTAGGCATGGTTTCACAAAGATGTTAACTGTGCTTAATAGGGAAGCTGACTAATGCTGAAAGTGATGAGAGAGTAAGACTAGAGGACTGAGTGTATTATTGTGCAATATTTATATAATGTTGACCGTGTGTGTGTGTGTGTGTGTGTGTGTGTGTGTGTGTTTGTGTGTGTGTGTGTGTGTGTGTGTGTGCAAATATGCCCCCCACCTCCATATGCAACAGTGCCCTGCGGATCTGTGGTCAGACTCAGTCTCAACTTCGCCTTCTTCTCCTCTGTGGCATCCAGACCCAAAAAGGACAATGCCTGAGCGAGAGAAACAACATTTGTTGACTCAAACTTGAACTTACCTTTGCAGGTTATTCAAGAATATCATTCATCCTAGAATGATCATATTCCCTCTACCCCTATGTCTGCATGGCAACACAGGCTTCAAACAGTTGTGAAGTATGCAGATGACAGCAGTTTTGTTGCTGCCTCGTTGTCTGCCTCAGTACTTTCCAAAAGTAGCAATAACTGGTTGTTGAAATAATGTTTCCACATAAACATTCAGGTATATAGACCTGTGTTTCTAATCCGACGTTCTCTTGATGAGCAAAACACTAATGGTTAAACCGTTTTGTTCATCATGCATCGAGAAAGGCAAACAAAAAGGAGAAAAGGGGGTGGATGGGTGAGTTGTAGAGACAGACTTGTTAGTATTAGTTGCACTAGGTAGCTTCTAGATATGATTTATATCACCATGTAAATGGGAAACAAGGGTTTTGGCTTGAAAATGACCAGCCAATTCTCCATGGCTAAGTAGAAGGCTTTATTTTAAATTTACTATAAATAAGAGAGGACATAGCATGACTCAGTGAATGTTGAGACTCACCAGGTCTAACTTCTCTATTTTGAGTCGTATGTGGGGATCCAGGGTAATCTTGGGTTTGGCCCCTGACGTTGTTATCTGGGTGTTGTTTGGGCCTGGAAAATGAGAAGAAAAAGAAAGGGAGAGGTGAAAATAGAACAGAATGAGCAGGAAAAGAAAAGGGTGAAGGGAGAGAAGGCGAGAGGAGAGGAGCAAAGGAGCAAGGAAATGAAGAGGTTGGGACTTATTGATTCTTGACAGATCAACACAAAAGAGATCAAAATTCACTAAATGATTGGCAGATGAAGTAAATAGTCTGAGCCTTTTGGAAATATTTTGCAATACCTGTGACATGAATGGTTGGATTCAGTTATTAATACACACAGTTGATTGAAATTGAATTCTAACTACATTACTAAACTGAGGACTTTTGGGAGTGAAACAGAATCTATGATCTTTAAATAGCATTCTTTTTTCAATTTCGGTGCATATCTGAAAGACAAAAGAAGGGAAATATTATTGAGTACTCTCAATTATTAGAGGACTGACAAATATCATATCCTCTCTGCTCTGTGGGGGGGGGGTTTGCAGATAAGGGGAGAGACATGTAAGATAGAGTGACAACCAGTTGATTAAAAAGATAAGAGTATATGACTACAATTGAGAGGGAGGGAACACAGAGAGTGAGGGCCAATGCCCACTATCACTTAGTCTTCATCGTACACGATTTTTTTCTTTGCTAGCTTTGGGGATGACCCCCCATTGTTTATGTATCTGTATTTATTTGTGCTGTTGCAAGTAGTGTAAGTTTTGGTTTGCACCGCCCATCCCTCAACTTGAGGATTTAATCTCTCCTGCTCTCCCTCCATCTGGAGTCAGAGGTGAAGGACAGATCTGCTATCATAACAAAAGCCAAGAGAGTATTAAGCCCTTTCTGCACACAACCTACAGTCCAAAATGATAGTCACACATGAATAATAGGCCAATTACAAATGAACCCCCCCCTTTTTATTAATCATAACAAACAGAAGAATGTATGGTGAAATAACTCAACATGATCAGACTGAAGAAGTCACCTGGTGAGTGACGAAACGTTTCTCAATAAACTTCTGATCCAGTTGAACAGATTCACCTCTTTTTGTGAACTCAACATGATACAAAATGAATGGAAGATATTTTAATCTGTCCTACTCTCAAACTTTTGCCTAACTCTAACCTTCTTTGACCATTTCTACCCCTCTGTCCTAAACCATTTTAGGCCATCTATCGTGCCAAGTTATCTAATTGTGTGGCTTCGGTCAGAGATGGAATATTCCTTTGAGTGTGTGTTAAAAGCTGTTTTTCATGATGCACTTTATTTAGCTATTTTTCTTGCTGATATGTTAAATAAAGATCCAGTCTCTGTATATCTGCATACCTGACCAGAATGCTCCTGAAACCGCTGAAATCTATCATTGCTAGCAAAAGCAACTGTCTCTGGATAAAGAGATGACTCCAGGGAGGGTGGAGGGTCCTAAGTGGTCACATCAACTAGGAAATAACCTTGACTGGGTTAATCCCAGCCAATAGGATTGTGATGGGCTTCCAAGTGTTGAGCTGGGTCCAGGGACAACACACTGCAAGTGCTGGACAGGGGGATTAGCTATTTCTGTGGACAATCAAGGACCCAGAAATAAAAATGAATCAATTTTACATATGCTTGCTAATAGAATGATGCTGCGACCACAACTTGGGTTAAGCACATGAAATGTTTTAATTCGACTGGGACGCTACAGTCATTATCTATTATTTATGCCATTACTTTAAAAGATTAACATTGAACATAGAATCCCAGAGAGAGAGAGAGAGAGAGAGAGAGAGAGAGGTAGATGAGGTCTGGTTGTTTATTTCACCTGGAATATGAATATCTGGTGGACAGATATCAGGGGAAGGGGAAGCCACTGGTACTGGTTCCTCTGTATGAATCTTAACAGAAGGAAAGGACATAAAAAGATCAGGAACTATGTTTGTATCTTATTGAAAGAACATACAAGCTAATTTATTCTGTAATACCTATGTAGCGCAGAACTGAGGAGAGCAAGATACAGAAGGATTTTACCCATGAGAATAATACACCTGAATAAGTATTGGGTTATCAGAAAAATGTCTGTGGAGCCTCTTGGTCTGTCTGCTTTTCTTATTTTACATCAAAAACTCCTGGTCGGTCAAAAAAAATCAAAATCAAAATTAGTCCATTAACCATTTCAGAATATTAGAGAAACTAAACACCCAGCCCATATCTAGAGGATATCTAGTCTCATATCACAATATCAATATTGTATCAATAAATACATTGATATAATATATATTGACCAAGTCTTAGACTGGGTATTGTTTACATTGTTTATCCAGTGTCCTCTAAATTGTCAATTAGTCAACAATATATGGAACACAAGCTGACCTCAGGTGATCTGACATGAACCTTTAGACGTCCAGAGCTATAGTTGTTGCCCACACCACGCTGTACCCCGCTGTAGAGAGACGTACTGCTAGGGAGAGGCCCCTTGCAAGGGATAAAGGCAATTTCCACCACACCGTCTTGGCTAGAGACAAGCACATACAAATACAAGTGTAAGGACCTGTAAAAAGTAGTTAATTTTTACATGAGAGTGTGTGTAGATTACACACAGCATGCTCCTTACCCGAGTTTCACTTTGTTCAGCAAACTTTTGGCCTCCTCATTAGTGACGCCTATTAAAGACTCCTTGTTGATAGCTATGAGCTGATCCCCTGGCCTCAGACGTCCATCCTGTGACAGTGAAACAAGGGAGCATTTATATAGCGTGATAATCCTTGATTTTGGAAAGTAATCAAACAAATGGAGACTGCTGTCCAATACTAGGTCGGCTCTTTCAAAAAATCTCAGGGGGGGGCAATTTTGGTAAAAATGAACAACCATATTCCGGCCACGATTTGCAAAAATGAACAATGAACTCCTTGCCATTTGAATAGATTTATAAAAATGAGTAACAATATTGTGGCCAATTGTAGCTTATTTAAAAAAAACGAGCAACCATATCCTGGCAATTTGTATAGATTTGTAAAAATAAACAAGCATATTCTGGTAAATTGCATAGATCATAAAAATGAAGAAACATTCTGGCCATTTGTATAGATTTGTAAAAATAAACATGAAAAGAACATATTAAACATGAACAGAAACTTTTTTTAACCTTTTAACTATTTAAATACAACACCAACGGTGTGCAGATTTGCGTGTGAGAGAAAAATAGAAAGAGTGTATGTGTGCGAGAGAGAGAGAGAGAGAGAGAGCATTACTTGTACTCAAACTGATCGTCTCAGTGCAGCAAAGCGGTCAATTACTTTATCATTGAAACTTGTCTAGCAAGCTGCAGTTTTTCCGCTCATACCAATTTGTTGAAAATCCTCGGGTGTATGGCTGCCCTTCTTTCGTAGAAACGTTTTGAATGGTTAAATTTGGTCTCAGAGGTCCTAATTGTTTATAAAACATTTTTTTTCTGGATTCGCACGCCGAGTAAAAGGAACTTCCTCCAAAGACACGGCCGTACTGCAGGCCATCTTGAAAGCAGGAAGTGACGTTTAAATAAGCGCCCCCCTATGTTCTCAGTCGCATGTGACTTACGCACATAAGGCCAAACCCATAGAGATCGCACTGAAAACTCTGACATACATTTAAGATGAGAATCTATGAGAAACACGAAAATATTTCTAAAAATAAGGTCAAAATAGTTCAATCAGGTCATCTAGACATATTTTAAAAACAAAATATGAGCACATTACAACATTCCACTGAATGTCATCCTCAGCTCTCAGACAGATTGTGATCAGATTGTGCAAACAGACTAGACAAATGTACTGAGCCTAAGTATAGGAACAGTACAATATAATCTAACCGAGGCAGCCTCAAAATTCTATAAGTGCTGTCAACCGAAATGAACAACAGCCTCCAGAAGTGCACATTCGTATGTATGCATGTAGAGATGGGTAGGAGTGTCCACTTCAGTCAAGCTAAATGGGTGTACAGAGGGTATCTTAGTTATCCTAGGGGTGTTTAGCATAGCCTCTGTTTGACAGTTTGTTGAGGCTGCTGGTATCTACTCCTTTGATGTTTCCATCCCAGTGCATTGGCCATTAAAGACTATTAGAAGATGTAAAATAATTTGATCCATAAATGACTTCAGCCTACTAAAGCCCAGTTTTCCCTGTGTGTTTAATTTATAATATTTTTTGAAATTGATCTTCTACCACCATCTCTGATGGTTAATGAGGAGTTGCGTAAGACCTACTCATGTCTCATTGTTATAATTTGCATTTGTAAAGGGGATCCCTCTCCAGTAGTTCACTGCAATGGTTTCTGCCTTCTTTGATACCATTGTAAGCTGAGTTAACAATTCTGCTACAATAAATGAAATGTCTATTGAAATTCAGGCACACCCAGTATCTGGTCTTGGGAGACTTTGGTTATATAACTCAAATCACCCAACAACAGAGTCAGAAATGATCGCCTTCACTTAATTGGTGACCGTACAGGACAACTCACATTGTACTCATGAGTATCCAAGAAGTATATTTTAGGTTTTGCAATTATGCAGAATAAGATAATAAAGATAACAAGGTTATGATGTTTACTGTAATGTGACTTTTCTTTCTTTATAAAAAACGTTCCAGTGACAAAGCCAGGTGGGACCTAGAATGTCCCCCTCAGGTCACCTGTTACCTGCTGGCATATAACCACCCTGTTAACAACCATCCTTCTCTGTTCCGTTAAAAGGGAGCTGGGTGGGTCACATACTAGACTGAGAGCTGAGGATGATATTCAGATGAATGTTGAAACTCCTGTTTTGTTTAAAACCTATGTGCAGATGACTGGATGCAACTATTTTGACTCACCCTTGGAGTCACAAAACTTGGCCAAAACTTAGCCTGCCAATTCTAGGTTCCAAATGACATGGTTTTCTTTTAAAGCACTGCAGATCACTAGCAGATAAACACTTTACAGATTATTTCAAGCTCTGTCCATGAATCTCTACTTCACTTAGAATGCATTTGATAGATTTATGATGGATATCATCCAGTGGTAGACTTGTTAATAATATATGAAATGAAGAGAACATTTTTTTTATTACCACATGACCAAGACCAGTGGATGTTTTTTTCTGGATTCAACCCATACATCCTATTGCATAGGAGCAGTGACCACAGCTGCTGTGCGGTGCTCAGGGAGTCGTTAGTTAGGGAGCATACCTTCTAAGCTATGCATGTCTTACCCACTTCCAATATAGCCCATGACAGTTTTGGTCCTTTTGTGGCCATGTGTCAGGTAGGGGATATTGATTATGAAGCAAGGGAATCTGACAGGAGTGACTCACTAGAGACATACCATCTTAATCTCAGAGCAAGGGGCTCTCTCTTCACATGTCTACTGTGATGAAAGATGAGAGATGAGTAAGGGTTAGACCCTATCTCTCATGGAGGCAGCAATGACGTAAAGCTTTGTTCGTGTGCTTTTGCATCAGTCACAATTCAAAGATCTAGTACAACAACATATCAAACTGTTGTGTATTTATCTAATTCGGCAAATTTGTCAGACTTGTGTCAGACTACTCTAGGAACAACCAGATTGCAGTCTCTTGCAAAGAGACTGAAATGCAGCGCATTTTGGTGTCTTTACAAGATACTGACATCTGAAAAAATGGTAAGGATTATCGCACCACCTTGACTCATAATAATTCTGGTGTCATAGATGATTTTGTGACATGTCTTTCTTTGGAGCACTGGAAGTGCTTTGTACGTATCTGCTAAGCCATTTTCAAACAAATTTTCCCTGTTAACTCATAAAGCTTACTCCATAAGCTTTACAGTTAATATGTGTTCTCACATAACAAGACAGTACCTTCTGTATCATTTCTGCTTTGATATCATAACCCAATCATGTTCTTTATTTCTCAGTAGATAGAGCGATTGTCTGGCAATCGGAAGATCGGAAGCTTTTTAAGACACTGAACCCCTAACTGCTCCCCGAGTGCCATATGGTAGCAGCTCACTGCTCCTGTACTATAGGATGGGTTTAAATGCAGAGAACTCCAAGTCTCCCCTTGTAGTACTGATAAGGGAATCTTTTTATTTATTTATTTAATAAACTACAGTACCTCTAACTGCACTGACTACTGATCTCATCCTCTGTACAGACTGAACAATCCCCCCTCATTTCTAGGTTTTCATTTTTCAGACATTTTTTAATGTAGTCTTACTTTCAATGGTTTACAAATGAATCTCTTGCCTTAGAAAAATGCCTGGTGTGAACAAGTCACGGATAGTTTCTTTGCACATTTTTTTGATTCCCTTACCAGCCTGACAAGGGTAAATTTGGAATTCTCTGCATTCAATCCATCCTACTGTATAGGAGCAGTGAGCAATTGTTTCACTCACTCCCATTGAAGCGTCTTATGTGAGATTGAAGGCAATCTAACCACGTTTGTTCCAACTTCAGTCATACAAAAAAATCACACAAATATAACTGTATCTTGAGTCATCAAATTGTAGATGAAACTTTACAGAATATCAATTCTGTGAAACTGCCATATGATTTTTGGATTCAGCTCCATATGTGAATGGAAATTATAGGGGGTGCAGAATGACAGAAGTCTAAGAACGTCATGACACACATTACATATAAATGGATAGCTAAAAATGGCAACAACAAAAAAGACTGCATTCAACCTGCAAAACCAAGTTTTGATTAGGACTTTAAGACTTAAAACTACTGGGCTGCAGTGGCTTAACAGTAGAGTGCTTGCCTCAAATTCAGACGTAGTGGATTCGATCCCCACCATAGGGCATGAGGAAAAGGGCATCCGGCCTTAATCCCCAATGCTCAGTAAATATGAGGCATACACTGTAAAGTGCTTTTGAGTGGTCACTAGACTAGAAAAGTGCCATCCAAAAAAGTCAGTTTAAAATTGCTTCCCGCAAATCCAAGAGCCAAAAGAAATCCCCTGAGTTGCTCAAGAAAAAACTACACCTTGATTTCATAATCAGCTTGTTCCTCAGTCGCATCCGTCTGGTTCTCTGCTTTTGTCGCCCTTCCTCTTCCATCTCTCAGCTCTTTGTCAAATCACCTTTCCTGTGAACTCAT
>OMLC01104458.1:0-15081 GCA_900302585.1 Regalecus glesne
TTGTATTGCTGGAGTTCATAAAAATGTTCTGAATTAATTCACATTACCTTGAATGGGTTTTTTATCCATGTTCAATAATCCAGGTAAGGAAATTTCAAAAAAATCTGCATACTTTCATTTGGACATAATCTTTACACATTTCCAGATAATCTGATTCAACTTATTTTAGCAATTTCCTTACCTGAATTATTAAGCATACATAAAGATTCTTGAGTTTTTGTTAAAAAGATATGGCAACAAAAAAGTTAAATAATACGTGCCCGCTTTCAGGAAGACTGAATTCATGTGATCCAGAGTTAGCTAGTACCGTCATGGAGTACTGTCTGCAGATGAGGTACCGCTCAGAGCCCATCCTTGAGGCTGTTGCTGAAGGCTTCGTGCTCAATGCTGAGAAGCACACCACCCCTCAGATCACCAAACAGATAGTCGCCATGGGGAAACTAAACTACCTGCCACAGGTAAAAACTTGTAATGGGTTGAATTTTGAATCGGTGCTTGTAAATCTTGTGGGGTCTGTCTGTTGGGTCCATCTATGCATAACATGTACAAACTTGAAAAAAAAGTCCCCTTATATGGAGAGAGATGATGGCTTAGCAGCCCCTTCTTAACATGCATGATGATAATTAATTCCACTTTTTGGGGAATGACTGTATACACATTAAATAGTGTCCTTATAGATAAGGTGGTTAGTAGACATGTTTAAGCAGTGTATTCTGAACACAGGTCTGTCAGCCTCACCGGACATGCCTAATACGCTTCTAATGACAGTTTAAAGGTGTTGGTGTCCTTTTTCATTAACATGAGGTGATGTGCTGGTGTCAAATTCCAAAGCAACCTTGGGTCAATTACGGTCAACTTGCAGAAGTCCTTTCTGTTTTTGAGAGAAATTACATACCTTCATTCTGGAAGACCTCCAATGGCCAACACAGGTTACAAAAACAACTTGCAAAAAGCAGAAATTCTCGTTATTGACGTTAAATCGACAATGACAAACAAGGCCCACACCGTGGCAACACTAGTCTTGGGTTTTCCAGAAGTTAAATTCATAAATCAAATTGTAGGTGTATGTACGCACACTACAGTAATTGCAAATGAGGGATAACGGGACTAACTACATATTGTATATTCTGCTCTCCTCAGTGCTCTTCTCAGATGTTTAAGAAGTTGGAGAGCGTTTTGTCGTCAAGGTTTTCTCAGTTCCAGCCGCGCTCCCTGATCGAGGTGCTGCATGCCTGCATTCACCTGGAGCGCTTCCCACTCAACCATCTGTCCAAAGTCTTCAGCCCATACTTTCTTCAGAAGCTGAACGGTAAGTAGACATCCGTTTGTTACCTATTGTGATACTGAGAAGTCCCCCTGCACTCAGCTTAAACTCAAAATGTCACCAGTATGATTAAACATTTCTTTCAATAAAACGTGTCCAGATCAACTGATTCCCCTTTTCCTGTGACCGTCCTTCACTGTTCCACAGTACAAGGAGAGCCATTGGATAAGAATGTCTTGGGACAACTGACACAGATCCAACTATCCACTTCATTAGAGTGCACTTACTACAGGGTAAGTTCCTGGTTCTGACACCTGTTGGTCATTTTATGTGCACCAGTCCCAAAAATAGTAATGTATTAGCTGCCAAGTAAGAAATCTCTCGAGTATGAGAATTCATTTGCAGCTCATCTAGTTTCTTGATTGTATTAATCAAATTCAACTTGTGCAGCAGGTGATGAAAATAGGTGCTACTTGCCTATCTGTAAATCTTATTGAATCCAACAGTGGAGCAAACCATCAGTTCGTTAATAATCCTTGTCATCTTTGTGTCAACACACAGGTAGTTTTAGTAGAAGGTTCATCGATATCTCCTTATGTTCTCATCATCTCATAATAAATCCATTATATGTCCCAAACTTACTTCACCACAACAAAACTGGAACTTGATATCCCAAGATGTTCCCCATTTTAGTTCAAGAAAACTGACACCATCAGACGGGATATGGCAATTGGAGGCCACAGTAGCTCAGTGGTAGAGTGTGCGCGCTTCAGGAGCTGAGGCGCCAGAGGGAGCAGGTCCACCATGGGCTGTCAGGAAGGACATTTGGCCTTAATTCCCCCAAGCTCCATCTAAGTCCGTGTCTATCCCCACAACACAGGGACTAATCTTGTCACATAAAATGGACCTTGCAGATGGAAATAACCAAATAACGCAATGGTTTCTCCTTTCAGGGTCGGAGAATGCCCTACAATCTCCAGCTGAAGAAGTTTTCATCCATAGACCAAGCCTTTGAGACACCCATGGAGAGTTACCTGTACAACCAGGCTAAAGGGCCACTTATAAAACTACTGGGGGGAAGGTACTACAGCACCAGAGTCTCAACACCAAGTGGATACACTGTAGGTGAGCTCCATCTCCATTCATAGGATTAGTAAAGCAACTCGGAAAACCCTGGGTGTGCATTTGTGCTAGCTCCCCCATCCAGTGGCACACATGGTTGGAGCATAGGCGACCAGATTGCTATTAAGTATGAATGACATGAGTCATGACATGAGTAAGTGGTTTTTTGAGTGGGCCCCATGATGGAATGGTGACCTGTCCAGTGTGGATCCCCACCAGTTGCCCATGCCTTATGGGATTAGCTCCAGCACCCAGGACCTAAATGAGATTTAGTGGCAATAAATTATTAGCAAATGTGACACATTACTTGCAGTACTGCAATCAAGAAGTAAGGTCTGCACACTAGTGTACTCTCAAATGTTATTTTATTCCTTTGTTTCAAAATGTTGCAGAATAAAATGGCTTTCTTGAGCAATTTACTGTGCAGACCTTACTCCTTTATTCTAGTTTGGTTATTTTTATCTTGCACGCTTAACTGTCTCCGGATGTGTGCATACTATGTTCTTCTTCTGACATTGTTTGGAGAACATTTTTTATTCATTTTCTGCACTATATTGTGTTGATAGTATTGTTCAAAATCAGCCAGGGTGAATGCGCGTTATTAGTGATTTTTTTTTTCTTAAATTTTATCACTTTTTTTTCCCCACCCGAATTCCTCGAGTTGCCTATGGGTGTGTCGCTATGAAACCCCTCTAAAATGTCAACAGGAACAAGGAAGCCATAGCATGTGTCTCCTCCAAGTAACATGACTAGCCCTCGCTACTTCACACATCGTGGTCTCGCGGGGAAAGCACAGTGCTTGGCCATCGTAGGAGAACAAAGCAGAGTACTTTCCCTTCACTTAACTGCGAGCGCCTGGACGACCCAGAGAGGGACACTAATGAACCTAGAATACTTTATCCAACCTAACCCCTAAATCCATGTGAGGCTTAGCCAATCATACCCCACTAACACTGGACCTCTGGCCATGGTTGGAAATGGCGTAGCTGGGATTCGAACATCCAACTCTATAACACATAGATACGTTATTAGTCATTTTTAATAAAAGTCTTGAGTTAACAAAGGAATATAACTAATTTATAATTAACCGGTTATCTTTATAACTGGGATACATCGCCTCTTCTTAAACCTCTTTAGAATGCTATTATGTTTTCTTTAAATAGGATAGAATAGAATGGATTTTTAATTTTTTTTTTTATTTATTAATTTATTTTAAAGCGACAACCTTCATTTGCCAAATGGTTTGCACAGATACTTCACACCTAGAGTCCTGTTATGGACTGATGATCTGTGCAGGGTTATCAGTATCTCTGCCATCCAGGGATAAGGTCCAGATCCCTGGGACTTAAAGTTAGATTAAACAGCTATTGGAACAATAAGTTGTAGTTGGATTTATGGCATAGAATACTTTGATGAACTCGGGGCTATTGGCTTCTGATGGCTCCAGGAAAAAGGTGAAGAGGGTTTAAGAATTTGGTGTAAAATAACTAAAAGTTTCTCAGTTTATATTAACAAAATAGTACTTGACTGTCTAGGGAGTTGTGCCTATGGCCTGAATGCTACTGGGTATATAGCTAAAATGAGTTGATACTGCTCGTATCTCCTGTGGTAATGATAGATACTATTGATTCCTGCTTTAATCCAATGATAAATGCAATTCTTTGTTTTTCAGATGTGGAGTTGTGCCTGGATGAGGAAGGATTTGTTTTGCCTCTCTTTCAATGGGAGAACACTTACAGGAGGTAACAGACTCATGCAATGTTTTACATTAAACCTATGTGAATCCAGAAGTTGGGGAAAAGAAAAGTTAAATGGAAATAACCAGCTAATTGAGAGTAATGAAAAAAGATTTTTATAATATCTACAGGGGCTTATTTAGTCCTAACCACAGGACCATTTGTGATTCAATGCTGGTTAATAGAAATGAACCAAACACTTCAGTCTTTCTAGCTTTTCAAGAGCTTGCTATAAATCTATTGGCATGGAAATGAGATGAGACGCCTTCCACACTCAGACGCCTGGGTTCATATTATGGCCCAGAATTTGTGATTCTGCAGATTTTGCTTTCAACATTCTGTCACTTCTATAAATCATTATGTACCTTTGAAAAGCGCTTAAATTAACCATGTGCCACCCAACTCATGGGAAGATAGATGCACGGAGAGAAAAAGGACAAAATATAAAAACTATTTATTTTTCACATGGGATTGGCATAGCTCAGTAGATTGAGTGGTCATCTGGTGATCACAAGATTGCAGGTTTGATCCCTCGTCCTGGAGAAAGCCTGTTGAGATGTACTTGAGTAATACACTGAACTCTAACTGCTCCCAGAGCGCCATATGGTGGGTGTTCAGTGCTATACAATATGATGGGTTAAATGCAGAGAATTGCAAGTTTCCCCTTGTAGGACTGATAAGGGAAAAAAATATTGTTATTATCCATCCATCCATCTATCGTCAACCCCTTATCCGAAATCGGGTCGCAGGGGAACTGGAGCCTATCTCCGTTCTCATTGGGCGAAAGGCGGGATACACCCTGTATAGGTCGCCAGTCTATCACAGGGCAGAGCAGTTAGGGGAACAGTGTCTTGCTCAAGGACACCTTGACACGCTTCTCTGCAGGACCAGAGATCGAACTTGCATTGCCAGGCGACCGCACTACCCACTGAGCCATGCCGCCCCCTATTATTATTATTATTGTCATCATTATTATTATTATTAAGAGATGCTTCCTCTGTGTTAGGTTGGCCCTGTGTTTGGATGGTCAGGACCGCTTTTGTAGCAACACACAGCACCTGTTAGGGAAGGAGGCTATTAAGAGAAGACACCTTCGCAAGATGGGCTATGAGGTCATTCAGGTATGCTCAGGACACATACTTGTAATTTGCTTAAAGTTTTAAAACTTGATTTAAACGTAATTAACAATACTTTTAATGCCAGGACAATGGGATATCTCAGCAGAATAAGATAGACATCATTAGCTCTCTATCAGTTACAAAATAACTGACAGCTGCTGCTTCATAAGAAGTGGGTCCCAGGTTTGATCTTGGCCAAGTTGTTTTTTCTCCCTGTGTTTATGCGGGGCCCCACTCATAGTTTAGACAAACATACAAATCCTTGCCTAAGTTGTACTAACTCTCGTAATTATGTTGCTTTGGATGAAAGCATCTGCTAAATGAAATTGTAACATGTAAAATGAATTGGATACTACATTAACTATAGCTATAAATGATAGTGAGTAAATATAAAATTGAGATTATCATTAAGATTATTCCTGAAGATACAAGTATACATGCACATTCTTCAAGGAAATCAGAAATGGAGGAGAGCGTGCTCAACAAATAAGGAGTGAAATGATCCAGCAATTTAAGTTATTCCTTTTAATCTTGCTCACTGCCCAGATTTTATACGTTGCACGTTAAGCACAAAACATAATGTAAAACGCAGAAGTAGCGGATGTATATATCCAAATGTTCTTCATTGTTGGGCTCACTTTGTAGCTGATGATTACATGGTGCATGAAACAGCCTTTCACTGCATGAGATGGATTGAAATCACTTAAATTAATGGATTATTTCCTTCACTTCTTGAGCACTCTCCCCTCAATTAGGGGTTTCCTTGAAGGAGTTATATATATAATATATATACTTCCCACCTCAAGAATCACTGTAACCCACGTTCACTCAGCGGCTTATTCATCAAAACTCAGAAACCTACAGCAGAAAATAACCACTGCACTCTTATCTTGACACAGTCTGAAAGATTGAAAGTGATGCAATGTAGAAACACTCTCACTGCCATTTATATTTATATTCCCCTCTGTGATTTCTCCTCCACTTCCTCTCTCAATAGATCCCATACTTTGAATTTGAGAAGCTGAGAACTACGAAGGAACAAGTCCAGTATCTTCACAAGAAGATTTTTCCCACCATCTTCAATTTCAGCCACCCACCTCAGGATTAACCAGCCCCTCAAAATTTAATGAGTGAAAATAGTTGGGCTTCTTTGTTGAGCTTGGCCCATAAACACAGATAGTATGAAGAAGGCTTTTATTCTCTTTGAAAATATTTGGGGAAACACTTTACTGCTGAACTATTTAAAATCCAGGCCGATATTGTGAATCCATGGGACCACTACTGACAATTTACTAGTTCCACTAACATCAATGGCTGTGAGTACACTGACACTTTTGAGTGCTCATGGGATTCTGTGGTGACTGATACACACTACCTAATGGGACATTTAGGGGGCAGAAACTAGCCGAAAAAGAGGGCAGGCCTATATACCTGATTAAGACCATTTCATTATTTTATAAGAAACTTTGCTCAGGAGTTCCTTGAGAGATGAAAGTGTGACTTACCTCTGACACAAAGTGATTTGTGTGGGATTTTTAAAGTGCTATTTTACTCTGAGTATGGACTGTCAACGCCAGGCCACTTATATTGAACTGTGCTTTTATTTAAAAGGTGCTCATATGTATATTTTTGAAACAAATAATTTATCGTGGATCAGTAAATGATGCCTCAAATCTGGTAGATAAGTGAAATAATGATACATGTGTTTCATTCTTCCTCTTACCAGATAAACCAATTAGGTAATAAAAAACAGTCATTTATATTTTATTTCAGATTTGTTTCTTTTACCTTTCATAAACAAATGAGGGATCCATTTTACGTGTCATGATTAGTCTCTAGGTTGTTAGACCCAGAAAGAGCAGGGGGGGATTAAGGCTGGATGCCATTCCCGATGCCCCGTGGCAGGTTCAAACTTGCAACATCTGGTTCGTCATTTCCGGAAGTGCGTGCTCTACCTCTGAGCTACCGCAGTCCCCCTCTTTTCCAAAACAAATATATTGTAATACATGTAATAAATACATGTGAATAAAATTGGTCAAAGTCAACAACTAAGCAATGTGGCAGCTTTTTTGGTGTGCTATGGTGTGTTCGTTGTTTTCATTTTACCAGTACCCTCCTACCTGAAAAGGAAATCCTATGGGAGGCCAAAAACAAACACTTGACATGTGTCTCTCATCAATCAAAGAAGGATAGATATACTAGAGACTTAAGAATAGGGCTCGTAAACACATTTTAGTAAAACTATCTCTTTAGTTTTATTTAAGACGGTAGTAAAACAAAGTTCAAACAACAATTGGTGTTCTGAACTGGATAAAAAACAGGACTTATGAGAGGTTCAGGAGTTGATTAGATTCAGATCAGAGTCCCTGATGCTTCCATCTCTAGCACTTGCTATCTTCATCAGCTACGCCTTTAGACAACTTCTTGGGAGCAGGGCTGGTTTTCCTAGGACTACAAAAACAGCAACCTTATCCAAAGTCATACAAACCAGACATGTTCACCAGCTCGATCACACTGATTTCTAGTAAGATGTGACTTTGCCTCTGTTGCAATTGTTTATATCTATGCAGGAAAACAAACACAATTGTCAACATTATCTCTTAAGTATGCTGTCTAAATGTTATAAGGGAAACACTCCATTAGAAACCACAAAAAAGTGGATTCCGTTCATCTGAACCCAATGTTTTGTTAAAAGAAATGTTTCATCTCTCATACAAGTGACATCTTCAGTCTGACTGCAGCCATCCCCACCCTTTATACACAATACAGTTGCATAACAGCCTAAACCAAGGATGGTTTCATATGCTGATAGGTCCCCTCCGGGATCCGTGCGAGAGTGGAGAGCTGGTCCATTGTTCCACGACTAGGGCCGAATCCCTATTGTTCCTCTTCAATCTGAGATTCAACTATTGGTCGAACCCTCCTTTCTAGCACTTTAGCGTAGACTTTTCAAGGGAGGCTGAGTTCTGTGATGCCTCTGTAGTTGGCGAACAGCCTCTGGTCTCCCCTTTTGAACAAGGGAACCACCATCCTGATCTGCTTCTCCTTAGGCAATGCCCTGGACTTCTACACAATGTTGAAGAGATAAGTCATCCATGACACCCCGTCAACACCTAAAGCATTTCTGGATGGATCTTATCAACCCTCAGGGCTCTGCCACTTTGATAGTTTCTGATGACTTCTTCCGGGGAAATTAATGTTGATCCCCATCATCTTCCAGTTCTGCCTCTATCATAGAAGATGGGTTAATCGGGTTCCAAATTTCTTCCACATGCTCCTTCCCAACGCCTGATTACCTCCTTAGATGAGCTCAACAGCATCCCATCCTTACTACATCCATCTTAAATGGTTCCCGATTTCACCCTACTGATCTAGCGGATAGTTTTCCAGAAGCACTCTGGTGCCACTGATTGAAAGTCCTTCATAGCTTCTCCAAACTCCCATATCCGCTGTTTTGCCTCTGTCATAGCTGAAGCTGCTGTCCTTCAGGCTAGTTGGTACCTTGCAACTGTCTCCAGAGTCTACCGGGATATCTTAGTCCAGAAGACTTCTTCCTTCTTCAATCAGATGGGTTCCCTAACCACTGGTTCCACCAGTTTTTGTTCAAGGGTTACCACCCCTTGAGGCACCTATGACCTTGAGACCACAGCTCACAGCCACAGCTTCAGCAAAGGAAGCTTTGAACGTCACCCACTCTGCTTCAAGGTCCCCAAACTCCACAGGGATGCCAGGCCACACCACATGTTTTAGCTTGCCAGGTATATCCAAAGGCTTCCCCTTCCACCTGAGCCAACTCATACTAGATGGAGATCAGTTGAAAGCTCTGACCCTCTCTTCCCCCAAGTGTCCAAGACATACAGCCTCAGATCAGATCATACAATAACAAAATCAATCATCGACCTTTGGCCTAACTTGTTCTGGTACCATATACATTTATTAGTATCCTTATGTTCAAACATGGTGTTAGTTACGAACAATCCATGACTACCACAAAAGTCCAATAAAAAACCACCACATGGGTTCAAATCAGGGAGGCCATTCTTCCAAATCACGCCGCTCCAAGTATCTCCATTGTTACCCATGTGCACATTGAAATCTCCCACTAGGACTCCAGAATCCCCTATAGGAGTTCCATGCAGGCTCCATCCAGGATCTTGAAGAAGGCAGTGCATAGGCATAGACAACAGTCAGACACACAGCCCCCCTAGTACCCTAAGGCATAGGGAGGTGACCATCTTGTCCACATGAGTAAAGTCCAACACAGCGTGACTCAGCTGGGGACTTGTGAGTATCCCCACGTCTGCCCTGCACCTCTCACCTTGGGCAACTCCAGAAGAATAGAGTCCAATCCCTATATTTTGGTTCCAATGCCAATGCCGTGCATTGAGGTGAGCCTCACCAGATTTAACTAGTAGCATTCCACCTCCATTACAAGCTCCAGCTCTTTCCCCATCGGAGAGGTGACATTCCATATCCTAAAAGTCAACCTCTGTCGCCAAGGTCTGGTCTGCACTTTCACTGCAGTACACCTGACCCCAGCAGTTCTTTTTTGGGGCTCTGTGACAAACTCCGCCACCAGACACTCGCTTAAGAGCATTGTTTCTGGACTTGGTTCTAAGCAAGCGCTTAGAGGGGTAGCTTCACTACTTCTTCAATGACTCATGGGGTCCCCTTCAGTTATGGTCAGTCTGATCCCTCGCCTGAGACCAATTTGCCATGGGAGACCCTACCTGGAGCACAAGACTCCAGACAACACAACTACCAGATTCATAGGTAACACAAACCTCTCCACCATGATGAGGTGATGATTCCATGGAGAGGGATGGGTACCCGAAGAGGAGGTATTCTGTGTTCTAAGATGATCTGTCTAATAATCTACGTGAAGAGGAAGCGACCCTCGCTGAATAGGGGCGGTGGCCTGAGAGTACACCTATCGGCGTCTTACAATGCCGTGATCGCGAACATTCCCCAATCCTCTGTGAATGGTGCCCTTTGTCACTGAATGTGCAGTTGATCACCCAACTTGCATATGAAACCAACCTATTGTTGTGTGGCATCACGGTACTGTTTATAAGGAGGGGGATGTTTGCCTTCAGCTTAGACTGAAGAAGTCACCTGGTATGTGACGAAACGTTTCAAAAATGAACCTCTGATCCAGCTGAACAAATTCACCTCTTTTGAGATTTCCCTACCTGGATTATTGATCATGCATCAAGACACTGTCTAATAATGTGTCTCTGCAGCGTCTCCAGAATTGCATGAAAAAGTGGCTGTCAGTGTTGACATTATGTATGAAAACTTAATATCTTCCAAGTTAGCCCCGACTTTTGATGGACTACATCAGAATAGGAAATATTGTCTAAGAATGTACAAGTTTATAAGTTCAAATAAAAATATCATATATAGCTATTGAAGCAAATGCCACATAAATGCAATAATTCAGTGACTCTCCAACACACTTTGCACACAACTCACAACTCAGAGACACACAGAAAACAGTTCCAGTACTATGGCTACTAATGGAGCATTATCCTTGCAAAATGTAGAGATGAAGTTAAAATCATTATTGTTTCCCTTTAACTGTCCGGAAACATTGTGGCCTTTTGGACCATAGTGATAACATTTCCAACTCCCACACATACATGTTAAAAATGTACTGTAAGCATTCAGCTTGTATTATTATATTTATATGAGATGGGTAGAGCCTATTAATTTCCGTGTGTGTGTGTGTGTGTGTGTGTGTCTGTGTTTGTCTTTTCTTACTTAGGTAGCAGGAGGACGGTGCTGGGTTGAAAGGCGAGGTCCATTTTTCCAAGGAAAGCCTCCATCATCAGGTTCTGTAGTGTGTTCAGCAGAACCTCCTCACAGAAATCACTGAACTCAGAACATCTGGATAAAACACACACCTTATATCAATTGTAAAACAAATCACATGAAGAATTTTTTTTAAAGAATTTCCTTTGTAAATCTTTATTTACAGGAGAAACATCAATGTTCTCCAAACGGCAAGCAAAGCCGATTAGTTTTCATTTGTCAACATCAAATCCAATAGGATTTTTAATGAAGATACTAAATAAGTGGAGACAACAGGCCATGTAGTTAGCAACACAAATAAATATGTTCTCTACCAACAACCACTAACCTCCGAATGCTCTCCTTCACCCTTTTCTGGACAGGGTCTTTATGTGAACACGGACACATTTTCCATGTGAGGTGTGTATTATGAGTGGGGACTGTTTTTGGTATGTGTGGTGTTTCTTGAGTAGGTTGTTGGCATGGCTTCTGCGGTGTTTGGGGTCGACTGCTTATCAGTTGCCCTGCACTTTCAGCTCTGCCCAACATGCAGCACTGTTCTCTCATCCTTGTACTCTCCCAACCAGATGATAACTGAGGTGATGGAAAAAGAGCGGCGGAAGATGACTGAAGAATTTGGTGGGAAGAGGAGGCAGAAGAGGTCAGAGATGGTGGAGTGAAGGGGCTAGAGAGATGGGATTCTCTGAGCTGTTTGAAGCAGGGCGGGAGCTCAGATGCTGCACTTGCCAGAGACTGCTGGAAGGTTGGGTCATTTAGTAGGGTCCTAAGAGAGAGAGAGAGAGAGAGAGAGAGAGAGAGAGAGAGAGAGAGAGAGAGAGAGAGAGAGAGAGAGAGAGATCATTACATGCTATGAAAATAATTTGGGACATTGTACTGAAATCTTTTTTTTATTTCCTGGGTTCCAATACTGGCTAAACTAGGCAGCACATATGCTGTGTAATCTCAGATCAAAGAGCAACATTCTGGTTTCAATTTGATCCAGCGATTGCGCTACATCTACACCCTTTCCTGATAATCTCAACTGTTCTATCTAAAAGAAGAAAATGAGACACTCCCACCAAAAAATAAATAAAAATACTTCATTATGACATGACCACTGCTCATCCATCCATTGATTGTCAACCGCTTATCCGAAGCGTGTCGAGGTGTCCTTGAGCAAGACACTGTTCCCCATACTGCTCTGCCCTGTGATAGGCTGGTGACTGCAGGGTGTACCCAACCTTTCGCCCAATGAGAACTGAGATAGGCTCCAGTTCCCCTGTGACTGGATTTCAGATAAGTGGTTGACAATAGATGGATTGATGGATGGATGGCTGCTTAGTTGTCCTAATGGAAGTGGGGTTTTACATGAGCAGGGAGGTAAATGTTTGTGTAAGTATGTCTCTTTCCGCGCCATGGATCAATGAAGGCAGCCCAGCAAATGGCGTAGTCTTTGAAGAACCAATTCCTTGATAAGGAGACTTGGACTGGAAGCATCTAAGGGTGGAGAGCACAATGGGAGTCATCATGGCTGATGTTTTACAATAGATGCCAACTATGTTTATTTGAGTGTGTGTTTTTATTTTGTTTTCAAGTCTGTTGTATTTCTGATATGTGTTACCTTTGTATGTAGAGCTTATCTAGCTGCTCAGGGAAGTGGGTTTGGTAGTCCAAGAGTTCATGGCAGCGTGCAGTCACCTCCAGATGAAGCAGAGCAGGGCGGGGCAGTTCAGGATACCTCCATACTGTTGATGCCTCCCTCTCCACCCCCCACTCCACTTGTGTTGGTCTGGCAAACGTCCCTCCGAATGTGGCATTACTGCTTTTGGTGTTGATAGGAGGAAGAACCTGAGGGGAACAGACAGAAAAAAAAAGAAAATCAAGCCCCAACCACTCAGAAATACTGCCTCAAAGTAGGTTCATATGTAATCATGCCTTTTGCATGACATTTGATCATTATAATACTCATATATACTTCACAGTAGCAAAGCCCCAAGGATTGATGAGATCCATCTAGAAATGCTGAAGGCTTTAGTTGTTGAGGGGTTGTCATGGCTGACACGTCTCTTCAACATTAAATGGAATTCCAAGACAGTGCCTAAAGAGTGGGAGATGAGGTCGGTGGTCCCAGTGTTCACAAAGGGGGACCAGAGGGTGTGTGCTAAATACAGAGGCATCACATTAATCCGCTTCCCTAGGCAGGTCTATTCTAGGGTGCTGGAAAGGAGAGTCTGGCTGATAGTCAAACCGCAGATTGAAGAGGAACAATGCGGATTCTGTCCTGGTCGCATGACAACCGACCAGTTGCTAGGATCTTGGATAGGGCCTGGGTATATGCCCATCTACATGAGTAGATCTGGAGAAGGCCTATGACCAGGTCCCTCGGGAGATATTGTGGGAGGTTCTGTGGGAGTATGGGGCAAGGGGGGCACTACTCATAGTCATCCAATCTCTATGCCCAGAGTGAGAGTTGTGTCTAGATGCTAGGTAGGAAGTCAAACTTATTCCCGGTGGGGGTTGGCCTCCACTAGGGCTGCGCTTTGTCACCTATCCTGTTTGTGATATTTGTGGGCAGGATATCAAGGCGTAGTCCTGGATAGAGGGGTTGCAGTTCGGTTGGCTAAGGATTGCATCACTGAATTTTGTAGATTATGTGGTTTTGATGGCATCAAGGTCTATAAAATTAAACACTCACTGGGTAAGTTTTCAGTACAGTACCTCTAAATCTGAGAACATGGCTTTAAGCAGGAAACTGGATAATTGCTAATTCCAAGTAGGGAAGTGAGGGGATGATGGAGCATGAGTTGGACTGGAGAATAAGAGCTGCTGGAGTGGTATTATGCTCGCTTTACCAAACTCTTGTTACCAAGAGAGAGGAAGCTATTCCAGAAGGCAAAGCTCTCGATCTGCCGGTCAATGTTTGTTCCTACTCTCACCTACGGTCATTTAAGTTGGGTCATGACTGAAAGAACCAGATCACGGGTACCAGCGGCTGAAATGGATTATCTAAGGAGGGTGGCTGGTTCTCAGTCATCTGTGAGGAGCTCGGAGGAGAGCCTCCGCTCCTTCAAGTAGAAAGAATCCAGTTGAAGTGTTTGGGTATCTAATAAGGATGCCAGCTGGTCACCACCTAAATGAGGTGGTCCAGGTACATCCAGCTGGGAGGAGGCCGCGGGATAGATCGAAGACCAGGTGGAGAGATTATATCTCCACAGTGGCCTGGAAACACCCTGAGATCCCCCAGTCAGAGCTAGCTGATGCAGCGAGGGAAAAGAAAGCTTGGAGTCCCGACTGAAATCTGCTACCTCCATGAACCGGCCCCGGATAAGCCCCAGTTGACGATTGATGAATGCATGGATGAACACTCACATGTTACATATCATTTTGCAATATTAGTAATGACTGAAGAGACCCCTCTTAAAAGAGCATCCAGTTTT
The DNA here is from genome assembly GCA_900302585.1 of Regalecus glesne. Classification (NCBI taxonomy): domain Eukaryota; kingdom Metazoa; phylum Chordata; class Actinopteri; order Lampriformes; family Regalecidae; genus Regalecus; species Regalecus glesne. The sequence goes on from OMLC01104458.1 coordinate 14,471, forward strand.
TGCTTTTAGAATTCATATTAGAGTTTTCTTTTTCCGATTGTAACCCTTCCCCTAAAATATTTGCACAAACCCAAAGGTTTTTGGAATAGAACAGAAATTGCTGTAAAATGTGATGACTCAAAATTCAAGGTCTCACCTTATGTTTTCTTAGCGGTGACTCATTTCGTAATGGAACTGCTCCAGGCTCTTGGTACAATACCTAAAATTGGTAAGCGAGGAGATGGTGAACTTTGTGTCAGAAATATATCTGATAAATTGCATCTGTTTTCTGTAGAACAATCTCATTTATGCAAACCTCCACTCGAAAGTCTTTCTCGGTTAGAGTGAACTCATGTTGCTGCCTCTCTCTCTCCTCCTCCCAGTGGCGCAGAGCATCATGGTAGTGAGAGAGTGCTGCTGCCAAAGTAACCTGGATATAAGTGAAGAGCAGAGATGAGAGAAGATTTGAAAGATGAGGAAAAGTTCCTGTTGGAACTGATGAAAAGAAACATCAGAGGAAACCATCTTTTTATGAATAGTGCACAGAATATACATCGTTTATCTGGTAAACATCTGGATTGGCTTCAGGTTTCACTTTCTCTGCTTATTTTTGTGTGTATTTTTTGCGTATA
>OMLC01104460.1:0-10324 GCA_900302585.1 Regalecus glesne
CTGCCACTTGTCATTTCAACTTGGTAAATTCCCAACAAAATGAAAATTGCACTGTTTAAAACCAGAGACGGAACCATTTCAAAAATTATAGGCCTGTTTCTTTGCTTTCTCATTTCTCCAAAATACTTGAAAACTGTTTTACTGACAGACTAGAGAAATTTATTGAAAAACATAACTTGCTGACAGACAGTCAATATGGATTCAGAATGGATAGATCAACAACGTTGGCACTCATTGAACTAACAGAGGAAATTACAATTACACAGATCAGGGTTTTATAAACAGAAATAAGTGACCATCTTTGTATTTTTGTGACGAATTACTGTAATTACAGGAAGAAAATTGATAAAGAAAACTAAAAATATGAAAGAGGGAAAAAAGAGGAGGTAATGAGATCATAAGAAATGATTTAACAGCACAAAAGTAGAAAAAGGTATATGATGGAAAATATATTGATGAAGCATATGATGAATTTGTAAAAATATTATATTGATTATATGATAAAATTGTCCTATAAAACAACACACATAAACATAAATACAAGAACAGTCTGTGGATTCCTAAAGGCTAAAAATGCCTTTGAAAAGACAAATACTTTATATACTAATTTCATAAAGCACTGAATTATAGAGGCAGTATAAAGGGTATACAAATATTAAAAATAAATTGTAATTATCTGTACTATTTCATTGAGAATGATAAGACCATAAATAACATGGAGGATGTGGTTGATGGCTTTAACAATTTTTTGTAACTGTGGGACCAGAATTAGAAGCCAAAATCAAGGAACCAGAGACAACAGCATGTGGGGCTGTTGTGGATAGCAGGGAAAGAAATGTAAATACAATATGTTTGGCAGTAGTAGATGAAAAAGAAATCACAGAGGCTGCAAGATTATACAAAAATAAAATGTCCACTGTCTGGAACAATATAGACACGAGAACAGTAAAATCAGTTATTGAAGGAATTACAGAGCCACGAACTCACATCTGCCACTTGTCATTTCAACTTGGTAAATTCCCAACAAAATGAAAATTGCACTGTTTAAAACCAGAGACGGAACCATTTCAAAAATTATAGGCCTGTTTCTTTGCTTTCCCATTTCTCCAAAATACTTGAAAACTGGGTTACTGACAGACTAGAGAAATTTATTGAAAAACATAACTTGCTGACAGACAGTCAATATGGATTCAGAATGGATAGATCAACAACGTTGGCACTCATTGAACTAACAGAGGAAATTACAAATTGTATGGACGAAAAAAAACTTCTATTGGAGTATTTATTGACTTGTAAAAATCTTTTGATACCATTGATCACAATATATTATAAAATAGGGGGCGGCATAGCTGAGTGGTTAGAGCGGTCGTCTGGCAATAGGAAGGTTGCAGGTTCGATCCCCGGTCCTGCATATGTCCTGCATTTCATGCTCTAGTTTCTCTTGTTGTACCATATCAAAACCACCTCCTTCACCTCCAATGTAGGATGGCATGATGACCTTGTACTCCTTGTCGAGGTCCAATGGTTCACAGCAAGGCAGTCAGCACTGAGTACAGAGCAAGACCATGCTCACTTGGGGTAATGTGGAACCTACGGCTAGTTCTAATTAGTAATCTAGCAGCTGCATTTTTAACCAACAGCAAATGATTTAAGGTTGGCTTGATTGAGGAACGAGTAAGATCACAGTAATCAAGACGGGAGAACAAAAGTGAGTTAGTGTTTCAAGATCCTTAAAAGACAAAATATATAATATGTATTATATTAGCAATATTCCTTAGCTGAAGTAAACAAGATTGGACAAGATTCTGGTCCATAAAAATGCCAAGGTTTTTTGCTGTAGTTTTGACCTTTGAATGGAGTGTTGGAAAGAGTTAAAAATGTTTAAAGGATATGTGACAACTGAGATAAAAGGATTATCAATTGGAATGTTAGAATCAACAACTATAATGGCCTATAATGTATAAGAACAAGAGAGGACAGCAGTTCAGAGAATCCATTGAGAAAATCAGATGAATTAGAGCGTGCAACAGTTGAGATGTCCAATGAAAACCATGGCTAAAAGAAATATCATAAAACAAAGGGAGAGCTGAAAAAATTAGAGGGGAAGCAGGCATTACAAGCACAGCCTTCCAAATGTAAACAAGTGCGAAACCATCCAGACTTGATGCATGTGGAGGTGCAGCATGGCAGTGTTCAATAAGTAAAGCAGGGGACCATTAAATTGAGATTATGTTCATTAAGTAGTGATCATATTCCAGGGATTAGTCATATCCTTGAACTGTCATGAGTAAATCTAGGCTTACTATATAACTAGGAAGCATTGGCATATCCTCACCTCTGTAATATTATTTGTGGTTGTCTGTGTGTCCATACATCAGTTGAAAGCACATCCAACTAACTTCCCCCTCAGACCTTTATCATTGCAAAGTCAAGCTCAGTTAAGCGTACCATGCAGTGAAAAAAGGCATATAGCACATTTGAGCATCAGCATCGTCAATAGGCCAAAACTATTCAATGCTGTTTAAAATGAGCAGATAGAAGTGGTAAAATTAACATAAAATTATAGGCTAGTCAGAGGTGGATTTTTGTATAGGGCAAAATTTGGCTCTCTTGCCTTAGGTTCCAAGCCACCAGGGCCTTCATTAAATTATGTCTAATTGATTTGCTTTCTAAAAATCCATACACCCAAATGGCATTAGAATCATTAATTCCTAATTGTCTTACCCCCCCTCAGCCCCCACTACATTTTGACTATTATATAATCTTTGAAATTATTCAGGACAGTGACCAGCTAGTGCTCATTATAGACTTGGCATAGTGTACGGTATTGAAAAATGAAGCGATGGTACCCCACCAGAGCTGAAAAAAGGAGGAACCAAGAGGAACGTAGAAAATTTCTTGTAAAAAACTGACAAAGGTATCAACTGTTTTCACACAAACTACTCAAGACACTTGACAAGAAGCTGCTGCCGCTTGAACTGGCACTAGTGTTAGCATTACTAATTCTAAAGAAGATCAGCTTCCTGTTGCCACCAGCAGTGTCAGCCCATGTTACTCAAGCAATCCTGCTGCCTCATGCAAGATAGACAACCTTACAGAAACATAGCTCCAGACGACATTACTCTAAGGATCCCTGGACCACACAAGTTTCTCCATCATGACAAGGTAACAATCCATGAAGACAAATGATGATGAGGATGACCGGCATCCTTACAGGATCCTTTGACTGTAGATGGCAATGAAACTGCTACATTCACGCTCTATAATAACTATAGCTAGACAAAGGTGATACAGATAAAATAGCTAGTGAGTAGCATTCACTCCAACAAATGTATTACATTTGAAGGTGGCTCAGCTCACTGGCCAAAATTAATCAAGTGTTGCTCAATAGTTTAGAGATGACCAGTTCAGGTCAAGCACAGAAGTTTTTTTTTAGTAAAGGGGCACAGATTCACAAGCAGTATTTATTACATGTAAATTAAGAATGGGGAGTTAACAAGCATTCACCGGCTCCTGTGCGCAAAAATAAGGCTGTATTATGTTATTTTGTTGTTGCCTGCTTGGAAACCAAGAGGAGATCACTCAGCTAAATGTAAATGGTTTCAATAGCAGGAAAAATCTTCCAGCTCACTTGAGATAGGATGAGAAGTCTGCTGAACACAATACAAATATGGATACTTGATACAATCTATCACAGAGACAACAAACACAGCTACAGATCAAGTGAATCAAGATCTAATTGCTCTTTAAATAAACTGTGGGAGAGAAATTTTAAAATTCATTTAAATTGTGAACCATATGGCCAATGCATAATCTTGCATTTTTTGGTCATTCAGACAAGGTGTTTAAGTCTGGTAGTAGAAATTTACTGGGGTAAGTAAAACTTAGTGCTCAGTCCAACCCAGTCATGAGAGAGCATTTGAGAAGAAATCAGGAGTTAAGAGATATTTGCTTAAGTAAGCATAATAAGCTAATTTATTTGTGACAAAGTGTACAACTGATGGAATTGTGGAGAGTAAATGAAACTAAATGTTATGCAGTAATAATGGACTGAACTCCAGACCTCAGTCAAAACAAGCCGCAATTGTAAATTAAAGATGAATCCATTTATGAGCATTTCATTGTTTTTCTTCAGGCACATGACAAAAAAGGAAATGGCTTATGTGAGTCAATTTAGGGCACTTAGAAACAATAGCTTTTGATGCTTGCTTTTAGAAAGATGCACACCCATCTTGTGTTAATAGGAGTAACTTCCAGGGTAAAAAGCAGGGGGTACAAATGATAGTACTGGAACATAACAGGAGGGCCTTATCTAGTCCTTGTGGAGGTTACACTAAACCTTGTTGGATGACACAGCCAAGTCATTTTTGATATTTGCTAAGATCTCTGATCTATTGTGACTACAGTATGTTTACCTCCCTCCCCAATAATTCATTGTTGAACTATTGTCACAGAACATGTCAAGTACTTTACATTGAAGGCATTGTCTATAACCAGGTGAGAGAGGATGGCTGAAACTGTTAAAGCGATTTGCTTCCAGCTACAGGAAATTGTGAAGTCGGATTAACCCAAAAGAGTATGCCGCAGTGAAACAGGATGTAGATGTCTCAGCAGCTGGATGCATCTGACAGAAGATCCAGAGGAGGCCTTCTGTGGTGAGTACCATTGTGTGGTACTTGTTGTTACACATGAAGTGAGTATGAAGAGCCCCAAGTTTCTATAAAGATAAGATCATATAAGATGAGATATTACTTTATTAGTCCGCAAGGCGAAATTGCAGTGTTACAGCAGCAAAGTGGAAAGCATAGTGGGAGCGGCATCACATCTAGAACATAACATGTAACATAGACAATTCAACAGGGAAGAATTATGTACATTATATACAGTATGGACAGACAAATTGCACTCATTTTCAACTATCCAGTATATTGTTGCTGTTGCTGTACATGTGTTGGGGTTGTTCTATTGGGGGAGCAGTGCTGGTTATAGAGTCTGAAAGCTGTGAGAAGGCAAGACCTATGGAAAAGCTCCTTTAAACACCTTGGATGCAGCAACCTTTCGCTGAAGGAGCTCTCTAGGCTGGCGAAGTAGTCCTGCATGGGGTGGGAACTATTGTCAATCATAGATGACAGCTTAGCCATCATCCTCCTTTGTCCCACTACCGCCACAGTGTTGAGGGGGCATCCCACGACTGAGCTAGCTGTCTTAACCAGCTTATCAAGTATCTTTCTATCCACAGCTGAGATGCTGCTGCCCCAGTAGACCACTCCATAAAAGATGGCTGGCGCCACCACTGTGTTGTAGAGTATCTTGAGGAGTGCCCCCTGCACTCCAAAAGACTTCAGTCTCCTCAGCAGATATAGTCTGCTCTGCTCCTTCTTATATGATGCTGTTGAGTGATACGTCCAGTCCAGCTTATTCTTGAGGTGAACAGCCAGGTATTTGTACGACCTCACCATGTCAATGTCCATCTCCTGGATGTTCACCGGTGTCAGAGGTTTTACCCGCATTGATCTGGAGGCAGTTCTGCTGGCACCAGTCCACAAAGTCTTAAAATAGCTCTGTGTACTCCCTGCCATCCCCCTTCTGTGAAGAGGCCGACGATAGCACAGTCTCAGAGAACCTCTGTAGGTGGCAGGTGGGTGAGTTGTGGGAGAATTCTACAGTATAGCTTGTGAAGAGGAACGGAGCCAGGACTATTCCCTGTGGGGCCCCCACATTACGAACAACCAAGTCCAATACACAGTCCAGTGTCCTCACATACTGTAGCTGGTTAGTGAGGTAGTTCAAAATCCAGTTTGCGAAGTCATGGTCCACCTCTGTGGGCTCCAGCCTCTCCCCCCAGAAGCACAGGCTGTATGGTGGTAAAATCACTGGAGAAATCAAAAAACATTATCCTAACATTGCTCCCAGGCGTCTCCGGGGGAGACAGAGCTCGGTGTTGGAGGAAGATGACGGCATCATCTACTCCAATGCCAAGTTGATACGCAAACTGAAGGGGGACCATCACTGGGCTCACCATGGGGCAGAGATGACCAAGGACAAGTTGCTGAAGGGTCTTCATCATATGTCATTTTAGTGTCACCGGCCTGTAGTTGTTGAGGTCCTTGGGGTGTGGAGTTTTGGGCACTGGTACCACGCAGGATGTTTTCCATAGCAGTGGCACTTTCCCCAACTTCAGAATCAGGTTGAACATGTAATCCAAAGGCCTACATAGCTGGTCTGCACAGGACTTCAGGAGCCTCAAGCTGATGCCATCTGGACCTGCAGACTTCCCTGCCTTTATCCTCCTGAGCTGATTCCTCACTTGGAGTGTTGTGAGAGACAGGTTGGAGCAGGGTTGTGTGCTGGAAGGTATGGCTGGGAGTGGAAGGGTTGGGATGATGAGACGAGCAGAGGAGGTTAACTGTGAGCTGATCGTTGCAGAAAGGGAGGTGGGGCTGGGGTGATGCAATGGACATGCATAGGAGGGTGAATATAGTATTGAGGACTGGGTTAGGGGAGGGATAGGTGTCTGGTCAAAACTATTGAAGAATAGATTCAGATCGTTCACCCATTTTTTGGTCCCTCACAGTCTGGGACTTTGACCCTTTGTGGCCAGAGATGGTTTTCAGGCCTCTCCAAACTCCTCTGATCTTTTTTTGCTGCAGTTGCCCCTCCACCTTCCGTTTGTAGCCATTCCTGCCCTCTCTGATCTTTCTCCTCAGCTCCTTCTGCATAGCTCTCAGCGCCTCCTTATTTCCTGACCTAAAGGCTGTCTTCTTCTCCTTAAGGAGAGTCTTTATATCGGGATTAATCTACGGTTTGTTGTTTGAAAAACACCGTATGGTCCTGGTGGGTACAGTGTTTTCCACACAGAAATGTATGTAATCCGTAATACACCCTGTAATGCTGTTGATGTCCTCCCCATGGGCACCATATAGTTTCTCCCACACAGTTGTCTCAAAACAGTCCTTCAGAGCCTCGTCAGTCTCGTCGGACCATCTCATCACGGTGCTGGTTGCCTGTATACAAGAGGGTGGTACACAGGTAGGAGATGAACCAGGTTGTGGTCAGATCTTCCCTGTGGGGGGAGGGGTGATGAGGTTTGAGCCTGCTTGACATTGGCATAAAATAAATCCAGTATTTTATTCTCTCCGGTGGTACTTGTGACGTACTGCTGTAGGGTGGGTAGAAAGGAGGACAGGGGAGCATGGTTTAAGTCCCCGGAGATAAGAACAAGAGCCTGAGGAGTTTGTGCCTGTAGTCCACTTGTAACAAAGAGGAGCAGTTCACCACCCGTCTCCGTGTTAGCAGAGGGCGGAATGTATGCCGTTATCGCAATAACATGTGAGAATTCCCGCGGCAGGTAATATGGCCTCATGCTAACGGCTGACAATTAATTGTCCTTGCTACATAGCTGCTATTTAATAGTGATGTGCCAAGAGTTACACCATCTATTGTTCACAAGCATTGCCAGTCCCCCTCCTTTCTTCTTACCTCTCTCCCTCATCCTGTCCGCCTGTACCAGTTTGAAGCAATCCAGCGAAGCAACCGTGTCCGGGATTAGCGCAGCACCATTCACAAAGGATTGGGGAATAATGAAATGTGAGGATTGGACACATTTCCACTTGACACATTTCCACTGAATGTGCAGTTAATGACCCAACTTGCATATGAACCCAGCTTATTGTTGTATGGCATAGATGTACTGTTTATAAGGGGGATGGTTGAAGTATGCTCAGACTGATAATGTCACCTGTTTGAGGGACAAAACATTTCTGAATTAACTTCTGATCCAGTTGAACCGATTCACCTCTTTTTATGATTCTCATACCTGGATTAATGAGCATGCATCAAAACATCTCCCTGTGACAGTAGCTTCGGGCGAGGGAAGATTCTCATCGCTGAAACTCATCAAAATGTACCTCAGGTGAACTCTGTCACTGGACAGGGTATCAGCACTTGCTGTTTTCTCCATTGAGCATGAAGTCAAGAAGTCACTGAACATGGCATTTAATGATTGCAACCATTTCTAAAGTCAAACCCCACAAGGTCAAATTTTAGGGAAAGGTCAGTTCTACTCATCACAATTAGTCCCAACATTTTGGACATAGAAATAGACTTAGATGTAGTGTGGAAGAACAAGGTCAGATGCCTCTCCTGATGCCCTGTGATGGACTCGAACTCGCAGCATCTGGCTTATCAGTTTCTGAAGAATATGCATTACCCCTACTCTAGATGCAACAACACAACCACAGTCTTGATACATGCTCAATCATCCAGGTAAGTGAATCAGAAAAAAAGTTGATTCAGTTCACCCTAACACAAGGTGTTATTGAGGGAAAGATTTCATCACTCATATAGGTGACATCTTCCGTCTGAGCTGACTGCATGGATCCCCACGCTTAAAAAACAACACTGTTGCATGGCAACTAGACAAAAGGATGGTTTCATATGCAAGCTAGCGATTGACTTTGCTAGCTGCTAGACTATTGATTGCTTGATTTGTTAGATCCGTTTGGTCCTTTATTTTTAGAATTCTGATACTTTGGCGAATCAGTGCATCATTGTTTTCAGCTGTACTAGCTGTTTATAGCATCACTCAGAGCGACACTTGTGTCGCTCCCTCACAATTCACTCCTTCACCCATCATTCTTTCTGCCTTCGCCCTTCCTTCTCACAAGCCCACTGTGTGTGTATACCCCATCCCAATCTGTTTTTGCCCCTGGAGCCGGTCCTTCCATAGATGTAACCCATCAAGGCGACAAAACGTCTCCAACCTGTGCTACCCCCCACTGGTCCCCAATGACAACTTCTCTGTTGCAGGAGGGCTATTGAACTGCCAGTCTGCCACACGGAAGGCAAACTTCCTCTCAGCCTACGCCTCCCTCCTCTCCCTTCCTTTCCTCATCCTCACGAGACTTGGATTACATCTAAAAACACCGCAATCCCTGCAGAACCCTCTTCCTCCTTCCTTCTCTCACAGTCCCCGTCCGTCTGGCCATGCCGGGGGATATGGTCTTCTACTTTTACCCCCTCGGAAGTTCTCTGTTCTCTCCCTCTCTCACTTCTCTATATCTACCTTCAAAAACCACTCTGTCTTAATCTCCTAACCTGTTAACCTCTATATTGTTGTCTTATATCGTCCTTATGGACCCCTGGGAAGCTTTCTCGATGAGCTAGACATCCTGCTCAGCACTTTCGCAGAAGATGGCCCCCCACTGATCCTTCTTGGAGACTTCAACATCCACCTAGAGGCCTCCCAGTCGGCCACTTTCCTACCCTTACTTGATTAATTCGACCTCCGCCTGCTCCACTCCCCACCAACACACAAGGCTGGAAACCTCCTTGACCTGGTCATTCTGAGGAACTGCTCCTTGTCCAATCCCAGAGTAACCCCTCTGCACCAGTCTGACCGCCACTTCATTTCCTTTTCCCTCCCTCTTGCTCTCCCACCCCCCCTCCTTCCACCCCTACTGTCACGGTCAGCCGTAACCTCTGCTCCCTCTCTCAATCCTCTCTGGCTTCCAAAGTCACTGCCCTACCCCACCCTTCTCAGTCCTTTTCCAACCTTCCCACTGACTCTGTATCTCTCACCCTCTTCTCCTGTCCTTCCTCAGCACTTGACTCCCCCTATCCTCTAGTACCCAGGCTGACATGCTCATCCCCCCTGCAGTGCTGGGACGTCAGACCCTCTCTGAACCAACCAGGCCAGCCTACGTGCAGCAGAGAGGAAGTGGAGAAAATCCAGGGTCCCATCTGACCTTTCTACCTATCAATCTCTGCTTGCTGCATTTTCTTCTGCTGCAACCTCCAGCAAAACCTATTACTACCAAATGAAAAGAGATGTGAATTAGGGTGCTCACACACAGATTTGGCAAAACAATGCAAAAATACCTTAAAAGGAAAAACAACCCTTCAAGCTCAATAATCCATCCATCCATCCATCGTCAACCGCTTATCCGGTGTCGGGTCGCGGAGGTAGCAGATTTCAGCCGGGACCTCCAAAGCTATCCTTTCCCTTGCAACATCCACTAGCTCCGATTTGGGGATCTCAAGGCGTACCCAAGCCAGTGTGGAGATATAATCCCTTGGTCTACCCCGTGGCCTTCTCCCAGCTGGACGTGCCTGAAAAAACTCCTTTGGGAGGCGATCAGGTGGCATCCTTACTAGATGCCCGAACCATCTCAACTGGCTCCTTTCTATTTGTAGGACCAACAGCTCTACTCCGAGTCCCTCACGTATGTCTGAGCTTCTCACCCTATCTCTAAGGGAGACACCAGACACCCTCCTAAGAAACCTCATCTCAGCTACTTGTATCCATGATCTGGTTCTTTCAGTC
>OMLC01104462.1:0-10810 GCA_900302585.1 Regalecus glesne
TCCCATATGACCAGAGCAGCAGCCGATGACCCAAATGAATGTTCATGAAATGATTTTGTCTCAGAAACATTGAAGGCTTGGTCTTCATGAGACCCTGTCAAACTAACACTGATGCCTGACCATGTGGCTTTGCTCCAGTCGGACACAGAGACAGACTAAACGTCCAGTCTCAGTTGAGTACATCAAGCTTTCTGCAGACTGTGTTTTGATGTAGTAGCTCTGATGTTGCCCATCAGAGCCAAATTAAGAGCCCCAGTATTGGATTACACCAGAGCCAAAGTCCTCTCAGACTAGATAAGTGTGTGTGGGAAACCACATCACTGCCATGCTTTCAACCAGAATGACCCTGAGTCAACGTCCTACAGCGAGACAGTACACCAGCTGTAGTCAGTCGTCAGGCAGCAGGACCACGTGTGTTTGGGTGACTGCTGGAATGTCTGTGGTTTGTATGTGGACGGAGGATAATCACACTCCCAGTGTACAGTTCCTACTGCTATTAATGATGATCTTCTCTTCCTCATCCTTCTCCGTCTCTTTCTCTGCCCGTCTTTGCTCAGCAGTGGTGTCTGGGTGTCTGAGCAAATGGATATCCAGCGATTTCTAATTGGAGCTGCCCACTGTGGTGAGGTGAAGTTCAGTGTAGTTCTGTGCTGTCTAGGCTGTTTTCACATCGCGTGGTGCTTTAAAATGGTGTAAGTGTGCTGTGGTGTACCAGATAGGTTTCATATTATGTACTTACACATAGGAGCAAAGCTAAAACCCAACCTTTACTTCCCCAGCCGGACAACCCAGTCAAAACCGAATCCACCCATTGTTGTTGTTGTTGTTGATCTGTTAAAGGCTGGGAAAGGTCAGCCTGGAGCCATTTGACTGCCCGCACCGTCAACCATACACCTGTAGCACATGTTTAATGCTAACCAGTATAGATTCTGGTGTAAGAGCATAGCTCAGTGGGCAGAGTGGTCTTCTGGCAATCAGATGGTTGTAGGTTCAACCCCCGGTCCTACAGAAAGCATGTGGAGGTGTCCTTGAGCAAGACACTTAACCCCTAACTGCTCCCTGAGCACCACATGGTGGCTGCTCACTGCTCCTATACAATAGGATGGGTCAGATGCAGAGAACTGCACAACTTCCCCTTGTGGGACTGATAAGGGATCTAAAACGAAACAAATAGAAATGAATGTAAGCTGCCTGTGTGTGTATCCACAGGACTCAGTCACGCCACGTATCACATGAACTAACCCGAACACTTAACAATCACCCTCTTCACTGAGGATGAGAAGTTAATACATCGATATACACAATAATGAGCCATTTGTAAATGCTGCTCTCGGCAAGGCACTTACAAATCCTTCACATGCCATTACAACAACAGAACAGCGCGCTGCAGGAGAGCTAAGGAAAGGCATGTGACGAGTGAGGAAGCTGTTGGTGTGCAGCTCATTAGAGATGACAGAGTGATCTGGTCCCTGGTACAGCACGATGCAGTGGCTGTGGGTAGGGATTCTTATTCTTATTGTTTGGATCAGTGGCTTTTCCAGCCCTCTGACATTTGAGAGAAAATGGTGTTAAGATGAAATATCGCATGTTTCTGTTTTCTTCTATATTCTTCCTTTTCACGTCCCCATCCTTCCACTCCCCCAGCTCTCTAAAGCAACCAGCCCTGCTGACTCTCTTTCCCTCCATCATTCCATCCCTAAATCCCTCCTGGCTCACTGACAACACAGGAGAATATGATCCCTCAAGGTCCCCCTTCCCTCTCTCCCGTGGGTGGTGTTTCCTTGGAAACAGTGTCAGAGTTGACTAGGTTGTGCAGATTGATTGCTGCCCTTTATCAGGCTACACCATTGGTCCACAGAAACAGCCAGACTGAATCTCTAAAATACCCTAACACACCCCTCTAACCCCAAAATGGACTCTTCCACCTGAAACAAGCCAGCATTGGGTTGGTGCTGGGAGTATGCATCCATACTGCTTGTACGGGTACATTTTGTTTATCTCTGCAGGACTGTGGTTCTGCTACCCTACTTCTAGGTGTAGTATGCAGGTGTATACTCTATGTATGGGCTTTTATGTGTTGTAGACAAGTGGATGTTTGTTTGAAAATATACTGTTCCTAAATAAACTGTTATTGATAATAATAATAATAACTTTTATTATTGTTATTATCATTATTATTATCTTTATCAGTCCCACATGGGGTAATTTACGAAATTCTCTGTATTTAACCCATCCTATTGTATAGGAGCAGTGGCAGGCACCATGTAGTTCTAAGGGAGCAGTTAGTGGCTCAGTGTCTTGCTCAAGGACACCTCGACATGCATTTCTGCAGGACTAGGGATCAAACCTGCAACCTTCCAATCATAAGTCAACCACTAAGCTATGCCACCCCCACCTGCCTGAGGGTTTTTAAGGGCTGCTGTCATTTGTGCCGCTGTTGAAAAGAGAACAGGATCACTTTCCTTTTATTAGCAGCCTGGCTGGTGTCCAAAGTAAGACACAAGGGTAAGAAACCTCAAAGAAGTAGAGGTCCTAATCCCAGGCTGTGGCACAGGCAGAGTGAAAGGTCAGGTAGTATGAAAGTAGAGAGGTTGTGTTACTCATTGATCAAGTAGAAATAGAAACGAGTAAAATTCAGTTTGGAACGAAGTCAAATCCCAGAGCTCCAACAAGCAAATGCCTGTCCAAGGTTCACTCTTGTTTTGTTCCATCCTCTACAGCCGTCACACTGTGGAAGCCACATTTACTTCATAATCAAGAGTTAAGCTACACTTTCCATTTCCACTGTAGATAGGTGGTGTCTCTCATTGCAGTGCACAGATTCAGAATCAGGTTTATAGGTTTGCACTACGTAGAATTTGACTCCAGTTTTGTGGCTTTCAAAGTGTTGGTTTTTGGCGTTTTCCAACTTTAATTTAAAGGTGATAATCGCAGCTTAGGGCCCGGGCTGGATTTGAACCCAGGCCACTGTGGTTAGGACACAGACTGATGTGGTAGGCCTTCTCACACTCTACTTAACAGAATAGCAACACAGCAGCACAACAATCTTCAGCATAGCTCAGTGGCTAGAGGGGTCATCTGGGGATTGGAAGGTTGCAGGTTCGATCCCCAGTCCAACAGACTGCATGTTGAGGTGTCATGGGCAAGACACGGACCCCTAACTGCCCCCTGGGTGCCACATGGGGCAGCTCACTGCTGCCATATAGTAGGATGGGTTAGAATGTAGAGAACTCCAAATTTGCCAATATGGGACTGATAAGGGAACGATTATTATTATTATTATTGTTATTATTATTTTGTATCATGTCTCCGGGGCGGCATGGCTCAGTGGGTAGAGCGGTCACCTGGCAATCGGAAGGTCGCAGGTTTGATCCCCGGTCCTGCAGAGAAGCGTGTCGAGGTGTCCTTGAGCAAGACACTGTTCCCCTAACTGCTCTGCCCTGTGATAGACTGGTGACCTATACAGGGTGTACCCTGCCTTTCACCCAATGAGAACGGAGATAGGCTCCAGTTCCCCCGCGACCCGATTTCGGATAAGCGGTTGATGATGGATGGATGGATGGATGTATCATGTCTCCAATATGGCCAAACATCTGAGAGTTCTGGTCGGCTGTGATGTCAGTGAAAACATTCTAAGGCCAGATTCCCTTTCTGACACCCCATGGTGGGTTTGAACCCACAACATCTGGCTCATCGTTCCTGAAGCAGATGCTTTACTCATGAGCTGCCGCTGCCCCCAGATAATGACAACAAGTTTGCAGGGAAACTGTAGTGTACTGTTGCTATAATCACTAATTACAGTTACTCTATATATTATTAGGAGAAAGACTCAAGAATGCTTCCCTCTTTTTAAGTTTTATTCTATTTTATTTCACTTTACTAAATGTCTATCTTATATTTCTGTAATGGAGCCTCCCCGCCAAAGAACTGGCATGAGGTTATTCATACAGAGTGACAGCAAATGTCTTGCGTCTTGAATTTGTGTTGGCCTTGCGTGTAGGACAGTGTGTTCACAATTCATCGACAAGTGAGCACGATCTCATGTGAAAACAGAAAATCAAGTGGAAAGCAATAGTCTCAGTGTGTCAGTTTAGGCTGCAGTCTTCATCTCAGCTATGATAACACACATGGAAAGCATCTTATTTAGTTTGTTCATGAGTGAATGTGTGTTTGAGCTGTTTCACTGTCAATGTTTGGGCTTCCTGTCACAGGCTAGTAGTATTTGAGTGTGGACCCAGTCTGGAGTCCACTCTAAAGTCTACATTTTGAAGGTCTCCTTTTGGTCTTGAACATCTCAGTGTAATGACTCAATTACTCAGTCTGTTATTACTCAGTCTCAGGCGGTGGAGACTTGTGCTGTTTACAAGACTGATTCACTCTTCTTTTTCCATCCATCCATCCATCCATCCAACCATTGTCAAGCCGCTTATCTGAAGTCTGGTTGTGGAGTCCTGCTGTAGCATATCCCAGCCTTCATTGGGCGAGAGGGGGGAAACACTCTGGACAGGTCACCATTATTGAATGCATATCACACCTTTCCTCATGGATTTAATGAAATGCTGCCAGGATTATTTGTTTTATTATGTATTTATGTCTAAAATGATAGAGTTCAAACCTGAAACATTCCTTCCTTGGTAGAGATAAAAAGTCATGTAAAAAATATGGGAGTGTAGTGAAATTTCACTATGATGGCAGACTACTGCACATAGCATAACGGTGCATAACGGTGTTTAGCTTTACTGCATTTTGTGCTGTTGGTCTTTACAGAGATTTTCGCCCCTTGGTTCTCAAGTTGGACTCGTCCCCGGGAAGTGGGGGACTTGGACTCATCCACTTAGAGGCTTGGCTTAGACTTGGTCTCACTTTGGATGGCCTTAGCTACCATGTCAGAGTCTATTTCTTGTTCATGCAACATAATAAAAGCAATCATGATGGTAATGAGGTGAGGTCAACTGGAAAGGCCACCAAGTGAAATCTAGATGACCATTAAGTCCAACATGCCCTGGCAGCAAATCTCCCTCTGATTAAAAGTAATTGTATAACTTTACAATTATACGAAACTATGAACTGTCTTCAAATCGGCATACACATTTCTTCCCTTATGCACCACATTTCAGTTAAGTACTGAAGTCATTGACAGATGCCACTGGTATCGAAGAATAAACACCAACTCGATACAGATGATATTTATGACTCATTGAAAGTATTTAACACATTCCTACAGAAGATGCCCTTTGAATGTGATCCGATTATGCTCTGTTTCTGTTTATTTCAACCGAATTTGTTACCAAACCTCTTCAGAATAATCTGGGTGGGGGGTCATGTATATGCATGCTTGTAATGCTTCATATAATGTGTACTGTGTATGTGAAGTGTGTATGTAATATACATGTTGGATACCCTGTCATCAGGGCAAGGAAAGAGTGAGGAAACCACTGAGGATGTTAGATGGCGGACAGATATCTGAGACACGATTGAGTTAATGACGTCACTTTAGTCAGAAGGTTTCCCCTCATCCTGTAAAGTGGATCATCAAAACCCTCAGAGGTAATCTCAACCACTTAGTCCAAGCAGAGTTTGAAACGGACCCTGTAGTTTTATTGTCACCTCCTAATTTGGATACACTCCCCCTGACATTGCTTGTGAACTGATGAAACCACTACTGAGCCTGCACTTTTGACAGACTCCCGCCCTCCTCCAACCCCCACCTGCTTTGGCACCAGGGTATCTTTTCATGCTTCATTTAGATCAATAAACTTCAGTAATGAAGGCATTGTAGTATCTAATTGGGCAGTAATGAGCAGTCACATTATGCATAGCTGTGGTTCAAGCTTATTACTTGCTTGGCTGCCCATTACATTTTCATGTCTTCCCTCCATTACTGCATGATTGTCCATGTTCCCTGGTTTTCACTCCCTTTTTGTCTGTCCTGATCTAAAAATAAACTTCCAATATCGAGGAGGCTGGGGCCATGATAAGTGTGTCTTTATGCATGCTCAATAACACGGATAAGGAAATCTTAAAAAATGGAATCACTTTATCTGGATACAGCATCTATTGAGAGAAATGTCTCACCGCTCAGTCCGAGCCGACTGCAGCATCCCCACCCTCATAGACAACACAGTTGTATAGTGACCGAAACCAACAATGTGCAAGTCATCCATGGACTGGACTTTCAATGATAATGTGTACGATCCACAGAGGACTGAGGAATAGTGGTAATCACAGCATTGTTAGATGTTGACACGTATTGGTGTCTCTGCCTCAGCGATAGACAGGCAGGATTGGATTTTAGCAATGATGCACAAGTGAAAAAAGGCAGTCTTGGTGATTTTAAATATGCTTACAAAAGGAAAGGATGGGATCAATCGTGACGTCTAGATTTTGGGCTACCTAATTTATAAAATGACAGATTCATTGATTGCTATCAACACTTGATCAAAGTGGTGTCTGTGTCTAGCGGGGCCAACGACTAACATTTCAGTTTTATTTGAATTTAAAAGCAGAACATTAAGTGACGTCCAAATGTTCACAGCACCCAAGCAGGCTTCCAGATTAGTCAGGTGAGAAGGATCATCAGCCCTTATAGGCACATACAGCTGAGTATCATCTGCATAGCATAGAAATTAATTCCATGAATACGTATAATTAAGCTAAGAGGTGAAATATAAGGAGAGAAGAGTAAAGGGTCAAGAACTGAGGCCTAGGGTATGCCATATTTAACATCAGAAAAGTTCAATGAATACAGACATGGCATTTTCTTCCAGATAGGTTGGACTTAAGCCAATAGAGAGCTAAGCCAGAGACACCAAAACTACATTTTATTCTATCAATTAATTTATTGTGATTAATGGTTTCAAAAGCTGCACTGACGTCCAGTAGAAGAAGCATAGAGGTGCAATCGGAGTCCATATTTTAATAGAAGGTCATTTTCCACTCTAGTCAGAGCAGCTTCAGTGGAGTGACGGGTCCTAAAAGCTGATTACTTTTAGTTACCTTTAGTTTTTTAGCTAGTACACCGAAAACACATGAAAACCATTTGTTTCCATGGCTGTCGTTCCACTGAATGGTAAATGGACTTGTTTTTATATAGCACCAATGAACGCTTAGGAGTGGCAAATTCCAACCATATATCTTCTACATACTGTGCATTTACTAGTATGCTCTGTTATGTCCACCATCTCGGGCATGTATGTCGGTAACCTGCTAATATTTATTTGAATATCTCGGATACATTCTCTGCTCCATTGCATTTCAGTACCTCTTACTTTTTCCTGCATACTGTCAGTCCCTGTGTATATGTTCCCAACAATATTATTGTCGTGTTGTCATTCTATGGGACATACCTATGAGAGCCATACTCCATGTACACACAACTTCTACTTGCAAAGACTTTGAAGATTTTATACTTTAATAGTGATAAAGGGATGCACACACACAGAACATTTACATTTAACACACACACACAGACACTGAGCAGTTTAGCAAGGACACCAATTTGCACAACCTCTTTCATCTTTGAACATATCCAACTGGTGTTTGGACTGCTGTAAATCTGAAGAGCAACATTTCAAAGGGATAGGTAGTGGATGGAGCAGCCAGGGCGGTGGTTGTATTTCAGTGAGATGAGGCACACTTGGTTCCTAGCCCCTCCTCTCATAAGACCTTTTGTGTACTTTACCCCACATACACTCATTAACCTTGTATCATTTTGTGAATGCAGTGCAACATCAGATATTCTATGCAGGGCTTTTGTATTTAAAAAAGGCATCAAAGGCAACCTCTGCTTTCTTGCAATACTCGGCTGATAGGCCTTGATTAAAAAATGTAATTCTTATCTATTAGTTAACATTATGAATTGTCTCCGTTGGTGATCAATAGATTTTGTTATTACTACTATTATAATTACTGTTATCAGTGTTATTACCATTTTATTTATTTTTAAAATTATTATTGTCATTATTAGATTCCCTTTTCAGTCCCATAAGAGAAAATTTGCAATTCTCAGCATTTAACCCATCCTATTGTATTGGAGCAGCAGGGTGTCACCCTGAGCTGTCACCATGTGGTGCCTGGGGAGCAGTTAGCGGTTCAGTGCCTTGCTCAAGGACACCTCCACATGTTTTCTGCAGGATCGGGAATCAGACCTGCATCAGACGGGCACATACTTAGGCTGTCCATGGTAGCTCAGTGGTAGAGCATGGGCTCCAGGAACTAACAAGGCAGGTGTTATGAGTTCGAACCCACCGCAGGTCGTCAGGAAGGCCATCTGGCCTTAATCCCCCAAACTCCATGTGTCCACTCCCACAACCCGGGGACTAACATTGACATGTGAAAATGGACCTCTCTCTAATTGTGAGGATGATTGGTGGTCCTGCTATAGCTCTTACGGAGGCTATGTGTGATGCTATGTGAATCCTGGCCTCCAGTCTAGTTGTGAATACCAACAAAAATCAGTCAAGTCAAAGACACTGATAAAACAAAGGTAGCAGACGCAGAACACATCTGTCCCCATCTGAAGTGTGTAAACCCCCTTAGCAAATACAGTTTGATGCAACGGCTGTTCAGTTTGCTGAGGACTGTGTGTGCAAGCTAAGGCTTATGGAGGGCAGGGTGTCAAGCAAGAGCAGCAATAAGAAACCATTTGGCTGCCCCAGTAGCTATGATTTTGAATGCAGAAGTCAAGAGTGGAGAGAAGGGTATGGGTTGTTCACTTTGTTCACTCAGTACCATGCAGGGGCCAATTTGATGCATTATGCTTGAAAGAGGAAGTGTTTGTGTGGATCATGTGTTTGGTTTTTGAATGGCACATGTTTGCCTCCCATAACATCTGCATGTGTGTATCTGTGTACATCAGCCTGCATGTGTGCATTCACATACCTACTGTGTTCTACTGAAACAGAGACGGGGGCTGCTGAATATTCATGGAGTCTGCGCTCACTCGGGGTAGACAGATAAGGCGTTTATGTTCTGGCAGCTGGAGAGGGGCTCAGAGGAGGGGGTAGTGGGCGCGGTGAAGATGTGTCAACATCAGTGGGTTAATGGCTCAAATCTAACTTGAACCAATTAAAAGGCATGCAGTGTACCCTGGGGTGGGCCTCAATTCGTTTCAGGGGAAATTGAGGTTGAAATGAGCCATTGTCAGGCCATGTTGCCACTGTGCATATTGAGTGGCTAGCATGCAAGGTGGATAGAAGAGGAGAGAGGGTCTTTGTCCAGGCAGGAAGACTCAGGAAAAGGAGGGTCAGTGTCTCCTTTGAAAAAGGGAGGAATGGTAGAGGAATGGAAATGGACTTGCACAGAATGACGGGAGTGTGTGTATGGGGGTGGTTGAGAGAGAAGAAGAGACAAGAACAGGAATTGCAGGAGCCTTGGGATGAGTTGATAAAAGGAAGAATGAGAATTAAATAGGAACATAAGAATGACATTCAGAGGAAGAAATCAAAGCAGAGAAAGGGAAAGAACGATTGATGGAGGGACAGAAACGGGAGCATCTGGAAACAGGAAGAGAGAGTGAGAGAGGCAGACATGCTGGCAGCTGCAGAGGAGGAGACAGGACAGGGAGGCATGTATAGACGGAAAGGGAAGAGATGGACAACAGATAGAAGAAGGCACGGAGGAAAAGATGGCTGATTATGGAAGAAAACGGCCGACCTACAGACAGTTAAGACAAATACAGAGGATGAGGAGTACATGCATATGGATCTATAGATAAAGAGCTGGATATACAATACTTTGTGCATGTCTGGCTGCCTGGCAGCATTGTACCCTTCCCTCCTGATGTCAGCTGGACTAGTGCTGGAGAGGCATGGGTAAATCATCACACATACACCACTGACTATATCACACGTGCACTGCCGTTGGACAATCAGGAGGTTACAGGTTGGATCCCAGTGCCTGTAGAGAAGCCTGCCAAAGGATCCTTGAACAAGACTCTTTTCCCCTGACTGCTCTGCTCTGTGATGGACTGGTGACCTGTCCAGGGTGTGTCTCCACCTTTCACACTGGACACTGAGATAGGCTCCAGTTTCCCCGCACCCCGATTTTAGATAAGCAGTTGTCAATAGATGGATGTTTCTTTCTGTGTCTACATCTGGTGGTTTTGAATATATAAATTAACTTGTTGAAGATAGCCCCCAACATAGGGGAGCCCTGCAAAAAAGGAGCAAAATAATTCAGAAAATCAAGTAATTCAAGGGGATGGCACAATGCAGGAGATAGGGCGGTCATCTAGTGATTGGATAAGTGGTTTGATCCCCGGTTCCTTCAAAAAGCATGTTGATGTCCCCTTGAGCAAACTACTGCACCCCCAAACCATTGGGACAACAGATGAAAAGTAGCCTGGTAGCTAAATCTGGTGTATTTAGGGGCCGGGTATTTCCATGGTTAGTACACTTATGTCTGGAACTGAATAGCCAGTGGCAGCGGGTTCAGACCCACTACGGGGTGTCAGGAAGGGCATCTGGCCTTAACCCCCCACCCCAAGTTCCATCTAAGTCCATGCTGGCTAAGAGGATGGAACAACACGGGAGAGCCAACAGGTCAGGCCAGGACTCTACAGTCTCCACCATATACAGACCAGGACTCTACAGTCTCCACCATCTACAGGCCAGTGGACACTCCATCAAAGATGAGGATGTTCACATCCTTGATAGGGAGGAACGCTGGTTTGAAAGGGGGGTTAAAGGTCATCTATGTGAAGAGGGAACCACCATCCTGAACAAAGGTGGGGGTCTGAGAGTCCATGTGTCATCATGTGACAATGCTGTGATTGATCCTATTCCCCAGTCCTCTGTGAATAGTCCTCATG
>OMLC01104464.1:6977-25773 GCA_900302585.1 Regalecus glesne
TGACCACAACCTGGTTCATCTTCTACCTGTGTACAACCCTCTCGTACACAGGCAACCAGCTGTGTCACGCACAGTGATGAGATGGTCCGATGAGGCTGACGAAGCACTGATGGACTGTTTTGAGACAAGTGTGTAGGAGGAACTATATGGCGGCCATGGGGAGGACATCAACAGCCAGTATTATGGATTATAATAATATTTGTGTGGAAAACACTGTACCCACCAGGACCGTACGCTGGTTTTCAAACAACAAACCATGGATCAATCCCGATATAAAGAGTCTCCTTAAGGAGAAGAAGAGAGCCTTTAGGTCAGGAAATAAGGAGGAGCTGAGTGCTGTGCAGAAGGAGCTGAGGAGAAAGATCAGAGAGGGCAAGAATGGCTACAAGAGGAAGGTGGGGGAACAACTGTAGCAAAACAACATCAGAGGAGTTTGGAGAGTCCTGAAAACCATCTCTGGCCATGAAGAGTCGGAATCTATTCTTCAATAGATTTGACCAGACACCCATCCCTCTCCTGACCCAGTCCTCAGTGCTGGAATCACCTTCATTTGCATGTCCACTGCACTGTCCCACCTCCACCTCCCTTTCTGCAATGATCAGATCACAGTCATGCCCCTCTGCTCGTCTCATCATCCCAACCATTCCACCTCCTTCCATACCCTCCAGCACACAACCCTTCTCCAACTTGTCTCTCACAACACTCAAGCTGAGGAATCAGCTGAGGAGGATCAAGGCAGGGAAGTCTGCAGGTCCAGATGGCATCAGCTCCAGGCTCCTGAGGTCCTGTGCAGACCACCTATGCAGGGCTTTGGAATACATGTTCAACCTGAGCCTTAAGTTGGGAAGAGTGCCACTGCTATGGAAAACATCCTGTGTGGTACCAGTGCCCAAGACTCCACACCCCAAGGACCTCAACAGCTACAGGCCGGTAACACTAACATCACATATGATGAAGACCCTTGAGTGGATTGTCCTTGGTCATCTCTGTCCCTGGTGAGCCCAGTGATGGACCCACTTCAGTTCGTCTATCAACCTGGCATAGGAGTGAATGA
This sequence comes from Regalecus glesne, assembly GCA_900302585.1. Lineage (NCBI taxonomy): Eukaryota > Metazoa > Chordata > Actinopteri > Lampriformes > Regalecidae > Regalecus > Regalecus glesne. The sequence goes on from OMLC01104464.1 coordinate 8,032, forward strand.
TGCTGTTATCTTCCTCCAACACTGAGCTCTGTCTCACCTGGAGAAGCCTGGGAGCACTGTGAGGATCATGTTCTTTGATCATGTCAATTTAGATTTGTCAAAAGTTAATCCCATTGCTGTATCTGACCCAGTGGAACAAGTGTGCTCGGAGCACAGAGCCGTTTTCAGCACAGAGCTGGAACATGCTAAAGGCGTCACTGTATCCTTACGTGTAGCATCTGATACTAAACCAGAATTTGGCAAAACAAGGCCAGTGCCTTATGCACTACATGACATTGTTGATAGCAAGTTAATAGAGCTTGAACAGCAGGGAATAATCTCTCCTGTGTGGGACAGTGTGAGGGCTCCGCCGCTTGTGTGGATTCTGAAACAAGATGGATCGTGTGCATTTGCGGAGATTATAACATGAAAATCAATCAGGGGCTTGATATAGATCAATATCCACTTCCAAAACCGCAGGATTTATTCTCCATGTTAGCAGATGGAAAGCATTTCACTAAGGTTGACTTGACGCTGACTTACACTCAGCTGGAAATAGATGAGAAAAGTAAACTATTTCTTACCATTAATACACATAGAGCGTGTGCAACCGTTTGCCATGTGGGGATGCTAGCGCGCCCACCATATTCCAGTGCACTATGGACGAAGTATTACAAGGACTAGATGGTGTGGTATGCTACCTTGATGATATTTTAATAACGGGAGCCGACACCACTGCATATCTGCACAATCTAAATCAAGTGTTACAGAGGCTAAAAGAACATGGGCTTTGGCTCAACAAAGAAAAATGTGTTTTCTTTCAAAAGAGTGTGGCCTACCCCAGGCATGCAATTAATACCGAGGGTGTGTGCCCAATTAAAGAGAAAATTGAAGCTATTGACAAAGCTCCCATGCCAAAAAATTTGACAGAATTAAGGTCACTCAATTACTATGGCAAAATTCAACCCATTCTGTCCAGTGAGATTAAGCTGATGACAGAGCTTTTACACAAAGAAAAAGAGTGGTTCGGACCAGGAAATGTCAAGAGGCAAATTACCAAAATACCGAAATTACCAAAGCACAGCTTGTAGCTGCTCCAGTCCTTGCACATTTTGATCCTAAACTGTCTGTAATTTTGGCGTGTGATGCTTTGACTTACAGCATAGGCGCTCTGATTTCACATCAATCTCAAGACAGCAGAGAGAAACCTGTAGCATATATGTCTAGAACACTAACCAAAACAGAAGTCAACTATTCTCAAATAGAGATAGAAGCACCTGGTATTATCTTTGGGGAGAGCAAGTTTCATGACTATTTGTATGGCTGAAAGTGTATACTGTTTACTGACCATAAGTCATTTCTAAAGATGCTTAGACCTAAACTCAGTGTGCCTACATTGGCAGCAGCTAGGGTACAGAGGTGGTCATTAAGTTTAACAGCATACCAGTATGACATACGTCACAAGCCATCCTTATAACATGCAAATGTGGATGTTTTATCGCGTTTACCACTACAGACTCAAGATGCAGACTCAGATTATTGTAATGTGTTTAGGGTCCATTCTTGAATAAAGTGCTAGTGTCTTCACAAAAGATAGCTACACAGAAAATGAATGACACAGTACTAGGAAGAGTGAACCACTTCATATTCATTGGTTGGCCAAAGTATTAAAATGATGAAGCGTTGAGGCCTTATTTCATTAGGAACACTGAGCTGACTGGCGAAGCTGACTGTGTGTTGTGGGGTTATACCAGAGTAGTTAAGACCACAGCTGCTGTGCGAATTGCATGAAAACCATCAGGGAACAGTAAAGATGAAGGGATTAGGGCGTAGTCACTTTTGGTGGCCAAATGTGGATACTGACAGAGTAACTTGTAAACCAGTTGTCAGCCATGCCAGTTAAACAGACGCCAACCTGTCACAGCTCCTGTTCAAAATTAGAGCTGGTCTAATCGTCCTTGGCAAATATTACATATGAATTACACACAGAAAGGAAAGTTTTGCTTCCTAGTGGTCACTGACAGCTATTCTCATTGGCCAGAAGTAGATCTGCTGAGTAGCACCACATCTGAAAAAAACCAACATGGAGGTTTTGAGGGGATAACTTGCCACATGGGATCTTCCAGATGAACTTAATGGGCGTAATGGGCCCCAATTTTTTCTGTTGAGTTCAAAAAGTTCTTGAAAAATAACGACGTGAAACACATAAAGAATTCTCCTTAACTGTTCCCCAAGCGCCAATTGGTGGCAGCTTGCTACTCCTATATATAGGATGGGTTGAAATGCAAAAAAAAAAAATCAAAATATCCCCTTGTGGTAGTGATAAGGGAATCTTTAAAAAAATATTCTTAGTATCCATCAGCATCTAATGGGGCTGCAAAATGTTTGGTGCAGAAGCTGAAAACAGCTCTGGAAAAGGGAAAGAGTAGTAATATGACATTGCAACGCCACATCCACAGCTTATCATCGTATAGGAGCACATCATGTTGCACTACAGGGAAAGCTGCAGAATTTTTTCTGAGAATTTTAAGCCTTTTACCTTTTGCGACCACTTATCTTAGTAAAAGTGGATTTTCTTCCTTTATCCACCTGAAAAGTAAATACCATTCAAGATTGATGCCTGAGGCTGATGGGTGCTCTTCCCAACAACCTCCATCTCCCCCAGAATAGACAAGCTGTGTCCCACTCACCAGGGTCAGTCATCTCACTGAGGTACGCCTATGTGTAATCCTAAAGCTAAAGTAGAGCTAGATGTTTCATTGTCACACATACCTTAAAAAATGTATTGTGCATTTTTTTAAGTAAAATAAAAATGTAATGTACAAGTATTAATGTACAAGCCTCCATGCATCAATAGTTATTATTTTAAATGTCTCAGCGATCTTAGCATCATAACAGTATATAAATAGGCTTATAAGGCATTGTGAATATGTTATTATAGGCCAGACTTAAATGCAACACACAATGTTATAAAATATCTTAAAGGGGTCCCTCCATATCTTCATCCACCAAGTGGTCCTTGGGCTGAAAAAGGTGGAAGACCCCAGGTAGAGTAGCAGTGAGCAGCTGCCATTTGTCACTTGGGGAGCATTTAGGGATTCAATGTCTTACTCGAGGACACCTTAAAATGCTATATGCAGGACGTACTGAGCTATGCCGCCCCTAAGCATTAGATGATTCAGGTCCAGAGAACAGAATGTGTCGATTACAGCTGTGTTTCTGCGCCATGTTTCATTCATGTAAACACAAAGTTCCCTGGCGGATTTCTTACCAGAATTGAATGTTCTGTCTGCGTGATTAAGCGAGCGGTATGCTAGCTCAACTACAACAGCCAGTATGTTGTGATTCAACCATTTCTCCGTTAAAATCGAAACACAACAGTCATTTGTAGTGCTCTACGCAGTAGTACTCAGTCTGAGTTCATCCATTTTTTGGCGAGTGACCGTACATTAAGAAAAACACTAGAGAGCGGAATTTTATATGGAGCCTGGCTAGTAAACCAGCTTGTTTACCCTGCCTCTATCCCTTCTCCCTGGGCATTCTGCCTCATCTTCCCCAGGGGATAGGGATCCACACTGGAAACCAATATCAACCCCATCATCAAATCTGCTATGCATAGGATGTTCTTTCTGTGACAATAGAGGAAATTTGACTTGCCACAGGAGCTGTTGAGCCAGCTCTATAAAACAGTGATTTAAACTTTCCTGTGCACAACCATCATGGTCGGCCTCAACAAAAAAGGATAAGCACAGACTGCAGAGAACAGTAAGGACAGCAGAGAAACACCCCATCCCCCCATAGGACTTGTTCACCTCTCTGCCCGGAAACAGGCAGACAGGATCAGAATACATCCAGGACAAAGTCTCTTTGAACTCCTACCCTTTGGTAAGCACTACAGAACAATGAAGGTCCAAACAATCTGACATAGGAACAGTTGTTAATTTCACTCGCATCCCATCTCTCTCATAAACACTTAACATCATTGTGCAAGAAAATAACACCTATTATGTAAATATGACATTTTGTAAGTAGCCTAGATATGCCATTTTTTTTAACTAGCCCTCTCTCGTCAGAATATCTCACCAACATATATACGATGTGCATTACCTCATAAACCAGAAGTGCAATGCAAATGTAAATTTTAAATGGCCTTTTTTTTGGGTCAAGTGACACTCAAAATGTTTTACATCGTATGCCTCAAATTTGCTGAGCATGGGGGATAAAGGCCGGATGTCCTTTTTCTAATGCTCTGCGGTGGGATCAAACCCACAATACCTGACTTTTTAAGGTTTTCTTTCTAAGTTTTATGCCCCTTTTCCCCCACACGAATTCCCCGAGTTGCCTACTGCTGTGTCAGTCACTTTGAAACCCCTCTAGAACGCCAACCGGAAGGAGGAAGGTGTAGCATGTGTCTCCTCCAAGTCACATGACGACTAGCCCTTGCCATTTTTGACATCACTGTCTCGTGGGGAAAGCACAGTGCTTTTCCACCGGAGGAGAACTTTCCATTCACCCGGACGACCCAGAGGGGGACATTAGCGAACCCAGAATACTTTATCTAACCTAACCCCTATACCCATGTGAGGCATGGCCGATTATAGCCCACTAACTTTGGACCTCTGGCTGTAGTTGGAAACGGCGCAGCCGGGATTCAAACACCCAGCTGCATGATGCCGAGATGCACTGAACGTAGTTGCCTTAACCCCCTATCCCACTGGAGGCCAGCACTATGCCTGACTTGAAGGCACATGCACTACCGCTGATTCACTGCAGCCCCATGTACACATTCTACAATGTAAAATATGCAGTAGTGAATTGTTTTTCTAGAATAAGGGTGATGTGCAGACCTGTAGTAACTAAAGAGGTATAAAGATCGTCAGCCACAACCTGAAGAATAGGAAAAAGTAGTGAAAGCTAGTCTAAGAGGAGAGGTGATCACTGAGCAGCAGTATAGTCTCATGCCACCAAAGAGCACCAAGGAGGCAAATTTCGCTTTGAGAATGTTGATGGTATAATAGAGCGAAGGTCAGAAGACATTCTGTCTTTGTCAATTTGGAGAAAACAGGAAATAACAGGGTGTTTAGAGAGGAGATGTGGTACTATAGGAGGAGGCGTGGAGTATCAGAGAAGTATCTTACAGTGCTGCAGGATATGGATATGTATGAGCTTAGTGTGACAGTGGTGAGTTGTGTGGTAGGAATGATGGATGGGATCGAGGTGGAGGTGGGGTTACATCAAGGATGGGCTCTGAGCCCTTTCTTGTTTGCAATGGAAATGGACAGGTGAGGGTCCAAAGAGTACAGGTGTGGAAGGTGGATGAGTTTAAATACTTGGGGTCAACTGTTCAACGTATCAGAGAGTGTGAAAGAGAGGTGTGGAAGAGAGTGCAGGCAGGGTGGAATAGATGGAGAATAATGTCAGGGGTGATTTGTGACAGAAGAGTACCAGCCAGGGCGAAAGGGAAGGTTAACAAGATGGCAGCGAGACTAGCTATGTTGTGCGGCTTGGAGACCGTAAAGCTGACAAAAATAGGAGGTGGAGGTGGTAGAGTTGAAGATTCTAAGATTTTGGTTGGGATTGGTGAAGAGGGAAAATATTAGAAAATAATACATATTAGAGGGACAGCTCAGGTTGAAAGGTTTAGAGACAAAGCAAGAGAGGCAAGATTGAGATAGTTTGTGGAGGAGAGATGCTGGGTATATTGGGAGTAAGGTACTAAATATGGAGCTGAAAGGAAAGAGGAAAAGAGGAAGACAAAAGTGGAGGTTAATGAATGTGGTGATGGAGGACATGCAGGTGATTAGGGGGACCGAATGATCCAGAATGTTTTCCAGGGAAGGTGGCCCTCATCTGATACGATGGTCTATAGACAGGATGTTGTGTTTTTGTAGAGCCTGCTGATGCATTTTTATTATTTTTGCTAATTGGCCATAAAAGGAAAATTGACTTGACTTCACTTGGAATGAGGAGATGGAGATGTATGATTCCCTAATGGAAGCAGACGAAAGTTGGCATAGCTCAGTGGGTAGAGCGGTCGTCTGGCAATTGGAAGGTTGCAGGATGGATCCCCGGTCCTGCATACAGCAGATTGAGGTGTCCTTGAGCAAGACACTTAACCCCTAACCGCTCCCTGAACGCCATATGTTGGCAGCTCACTGCTCCTATACAATAGGTTGGGTTAAAAATGCAGAGAAATCCAAATTTCCCCTTGTGGGACTGATAAGGGAAGCATTTATTTATTTTTATTTAAGTAGCAATAGTAAATATACACAACTGCTGTACAGTGGTGAAAATAAGTATTTCACCCTGCTGATTTATTGACTTTGCCCTCTTACAAAAGAATTGAATGGTCTCTACGTTCCATGGTAGGTTCATCTTAACAGTAAGAGACATAATATTGTTAAAAAAAAACAGAAAATTATAGTATGTGAATTTTAAACAGTTATTTGTGTTTTATTGAGGAAAAAATGGCCACCAAGATGACCATTGGTAACACACTACACCGTAACAGATTGAAGTCCTGCTGCTCCAGAAGGCTTATGTTGAGGTCTGTCTGAAGTTTGCCAATGAGGAGCCGGTTGATTCAGAGGAGGCTTGGGAGAAGAACTGTGGTCAGATCAGCTCTGAAATCGTAACATATCAGCTGACCATATCAGCTGAAGTCATAACAGATCAGCTGTTATGACCTGCTGCAAACATGACCAGACACCAGACACCAAATTCTGGCAACATCCCTGGGGAATCTTAGCCCATTCTTAATGGGCTAATATTCCAATCTTGTTTAATTGCTCCACAAAACAGAATCTCAAAATCTGATTGGCTTGTTTACATAAGCAAATGAGGAACTTTTTGGGCCTATGGATCAGCGGTACATCTGGAGGAAGAAGAATGAAGCATACACTGAAAAGAACACCCTGCCTACAGTGAAGCATGGTGGTGGCTCAGTGATGCTCTGGGGCTGCTTCACTTCCTCTGGCACTGGAAACCTGCAGTGTGTGGAGGACAAGATGGATTCAATCAAGTATCAGGAAATCCTGGGAGAAAATGTCATGCCATCTGTGAGGAAACTGAAGGTTGAGCATCATTGGACCTTCCAGCAGGACAATGATCCCAAGCATACCTCAAAGTCCACTAAGGCTTGGTTTCAGAAGAAGTCCTGGAAGATACTAGAGTGGCCATCACAGTCACCTGACTTGAACCCCATTGAAAATCTTTGGTGGGATTTGAAAAAGGCGGCTGCAGCACACACACCCAAGAGTATTAGTGAGCTGGAGGCCTTTGTCCATGAGGAATGGGCTAAGATTCCTCAGGAACACTGCCAGAAGTTGGTGTCTGGCTATGCATCATGTTAGCAGCAGGTCATAACAGTAAAAGGGTGCTCTACCAAGTACTGAAGATGTTTGTCATGAGGGGGTTGAATCAGTTTGAGACTACAGTAGTCATAAAAGCAACATTTTTTGTTGAATTTGGAGAAACCACCTGTAATATTAGTTGTGTTGAGCTATTTAACATGTTCTTGTTTGATTTGTTTTCTATAAACAGCTGCTAGTTTGTATATTTGACTAATAAACCTGATTTGCAGTGGGGGTTGAATAATTTTGATTGCACGCTTTTTCCAAGAAAATCACATTGTGGTTGAACATACTCAAGGAGGGAGTAACGGAGATATTCCCACAGCTTCTCCATGAACTGTAGTCCTCCAGTGTTGATTCAGGCACTATCTCACCACTTATTCAGTCCCACCTGGAGCACATGCAGGGATATTTCAAATACCATTTCCCTGATCTTGCGGGCGGCATGGCTCAGTGGGTAAAGCAGTCATCTGGTGATCAGAAGGTTGCGGGTTCGATACCCGGTCCTGCAGAGAAGCATTTTGAGGTGTCCTTGAGCAAGACACTGTTCCCCTAACTGCTCTGCCCTGTGATAGACTGGTGACCTATACAGGGTGTACCCCGCCTTCCGCCCAATGAGAACGGAGATAGGCTCCAGTTCCGCCACAACCCGATCTCGGATAAGCGGTTGACAATGGATGGATGGATGGATATCCCTGATATTGACAATTCCCACCAAGATTGAATCAGAGACCCCTTTGCATCTGGAGTAGGTGCCAGTCTGGATATGAAATCCCAAGAGACACTCATTGGTATGTCGCATTCAGGGAAAATGAAAGTTGATTATCTTTTACAGACATGGCCAACTTGATCCAGTAGGAGTCGCTGTGGGTGCAGGTCTTTGTTCCAACCAAGCACTCACACACCTGATTCTATAAATTCTGGTTGCTAACTAGCTTGATCAGTAGACTCAAATGTGTATCTTCTACTAATCAAGGTCCTTAGCAAAGACGATGGGTTGACTAATAGAATGGGGTGTGGAAGTGCTTATTTTCACAATAAACCTGCTTCACTGCTTTGAAAAGACACCTCGTCAGCCCCAACAATAGAAGCAGATAGATATGTTATAGCTATCAACAGTAAATTGACAGCATTTGGTTTACAAAAATATAATTCACTTACACTTCTCGGGAAGGAGCTTTTGTATGATTAATTGACTCATTTTGTAGCCTGTTCATAAAGGTGACACATTTTGCTTAAAATGTAGGCCTACAATCTTAGCAGACAGTCTCCCGGGCTGTTATTTCCTATTTTGTGCATGTGGTTGCATTTGACAATGAGACATTTAATGATGCTGTACTGAAGGACACTTTTGCAGTTGGTTTTACCAGTGGCCATTCAATTCAACCCCTTCCACTGAAACAAAATTAGGAAGATGGCATATGAACATCCACACCATGCACACAGCATCGACTTCATGTCATCACATGTGATTTGGCAGCTAACTATCTTCATGTCACTCTCATCATCCCTGTGACTTAGCTAAATAACTTGACTGTAACTAGAAAAAAGAGGACCTCTCATTGACCTCAAGTTCAATCTCTGCTGAACAGTGTTTTTATTTATTTACAAACAAATATTTCAATAATATTAAAACAATGATAAGAATAGCAAAAGTACATATTTGGAGTACTTCTTGTTAAAGTACTGCCCATCTCTAGCAGTAAGAGGGTTTTGTTGTTGATTTTTTTGTCTGAGCTGTAAAATTCAACTTAATGACTACAGAGCCACTCTGACTTGTTAATTTTGAGGTGAACTTAATATATTTAGACATTGATTATCTTTCAAACCCTGTTGCATGGTCTCCTAACCACAGATTTTCTACCAGGATCACACACCATGACCTCTGAAGCAGAGATATGATAAATGGACTCATTTTTGACAGGACTTTGTAGTCTATTAACCACTCAAAGCCCATTCACCGAGCATGGGGGATTAAGGGTGGATGCCTTTTCCTAGTACCCCACCTTGGGATCGAACCTGCAATACCTGACCGGAGGCGCGTGCTCTACTGCTGAGCTACCAAAGCCCCAATGGTGATTGTATAACTAGAATATTACTATCCCTAATATAACATAGCTTTTTTTATTATTTAAATCTCTTGTCCAGTTTTCTTAAGCAGTGATTGATCTGGGAAAAGTTTGAAGTACAGCTCTTGCTGTTGAAGTGAATTATTGATGTTGCTCCATTCCTTTTTATGTTTCTTTTGAGCCGGTCCTCTGTGTAGTACTCACAATGTGTGTATGTGTTCTTTATAGAAATTGTTCTTGGGCTTTATATCCTTTTCAATGTCCTGCATGCTGTAATAGAATATAGTTACAATGCAGTTACACTTGAATTATGTAAGGCATGAGAGGACTTGACTGTGCAGTACATACTGCACAGTCAAGAAGTGAATTTATCAAAATAACGTAGAGACAAACAAATAAAGTCTCATAACGTACAATCATTGTGAAAACATCACATTTGTTCCCTTGAACTTGCTTGAGAAAACCCTATATCAAGGGGAAAAAAAACATTCAAACAAAGCTACACCGTAGTTCTAATCAATTGGCCAATACCTGCTCATGATCTAGGCTCCTCTGTTTGGCAAGACAGAAGAAACCCGAGGTGGTGTGGCAGTAGTTCGGGAAGTAGAGTAGGTTGTGTGGTAACCGGAGGGCTTATGGTTTGATCGCATAACACCTAACCACTAACTACTCCCAGTGAGCTGGTTTTTACCTTGCATGGCCGACTGCTGGTGGTGCATGAGTGTGTTTATGCTTGGGTTAATGTGAGGCATTCATTAATATTAAAGCAATCTTAGTAGCTGTTGCAGCTAGAAAAGCAGAATATAAAACACAATCCATTTGAATGAAAAGCCCCAGTCAAATATCAAATACAGGTTAGCATATTCCAAAAGAATTGACACCAACATCTAGGATTTAGTGTTGAACACATGCTTGAATTGTCTTGATGCATGCTCAATAATCCAGGTATGGAAATCACAATAAGAGGTGAATCTGTTCAACTGGATCAGAAGTTTATTAAGAAACGTTTCGTCACTCACCAGGTGACTTCTTCAGTCTGAGCTGAAAACAAACATCCCCCTCCTTATAAACAGTACATTGATGCTATACAATAATAGGCTGGGTTCTTATGAGAGTTGGGTGATCAACTGGACATTCAGTGGCAATGAGCACCATTCACAAAGGATTGGGAAATATTTACAATCACGGCATTGTAAGACGCCGACAGATGTACTCTCAGACCACCACCCCTATTCAAAGACGGTCGTTCCCTCTTGACATAATAATAATAATAATGATAAGGATTCCCTTATCAGTCCCACAAGGGGAAATTTGGATTTCTCTGCATTTGGACCCAACCTATTATATAGGAGCAGTGAGCTGCCAACATATGGCACTTGGGGAGCAGTTAGGGGTTCAGTGTCTTGCTCAAGGACACCTCGACATGCTATATGCAGGACCGGGGATCGATCCTGCAACCTTCCAATTGCCAGACGACCACTCTACCCACAGAGCTATGCCGCCCCAAATGGCCTCCTTCTTCCCTCTTTCAAACCAGCATTCCTCCCTATCAAGGATATGAACATCATCATCTTGAATGAGTGTTCACTAACCTGTAGATGGGTGTAGACCGCAGAGTCCTGACCCGACGTGTTGGCTCTCCTATGCTGCGCCATCCTCTTAGCCAGCGTCTGTTTGGTCTCCCCGATGTACAAGTCACTGCAGTCCATGAAGGGAAAGTGTTAGAGCATCCACATATGTATATGCTCTTGAAATGTTTCTCACTATAGAATATAGAAAATAATATAGAATTGTTTCATTTGCCACACAACGAAGGCCAGTGGAATATGTTCTCTACATGTAACCCATGTGTAGGAACAGTGAGCACAACCGGCACTCGGGAGCAGGTAGGGGTTCAGTATCCTGCTCAAGGACACCTCCACATGCTTTCTGCAGAGGCAGATTGAATCATCAACTGCCAATAACAGGACAACCGTCCCACCACCTGAGCTATGCCAGACCTCTTTGATTAACACCCTTGCTTTACTGTTCCCATTAAATACCTATTGCCCCTTACATTCCTGTTCTACACAAACGGAATATTCCCTCTGATCCGTGTGGCACATACTGTACTCCATCCCTGACCTAGGTGTCATCTGTCTTTTATACATCTTAATTGGTTATCGTATTTGCCTTTTCATAATGCTTAGAGTGATGTGAGGTCAGTGGTAAACAGACCTCACATGGTCTGTTTTCTGGACCATGTGGATTTTCTGGAGGGGGAGGCAGTAGTTTAGGAATTAGAAAGGCTCTTTCACTATTTTGTTTAAAATACATCATATGCGAGAGTTGGAGTAAGAATTGAAGGCTCTCTGTAGAAAAACAAACTCTTCCAAATCACTAAAATCAAACTTTGTTAACCCGTGAATAGTCATCATCATCATCATCATCATCATGTGAATAGTATCACTGGTAAAATCAATGAATTGATCAAATTCTTCCACTCACTTGCATGAGGTAAAACTGGGATTTCAGTGCAGCATTGACTGCCCATTCAATTGCTCTGTCAGTTGTTGGTACAATGATAATCTAGAGGTAAAATTACCTCATAAACTGAACGGCCTTTCTGGTACATTAACTTTCAAGTTTTCAGGGTGTTATGTGTTCATTTGGACTTTTTGACCTTCCATTGTCATTCACATCTGATGGAGTAAAAAAAAATAAAAAATGAAAATGATTCCCTTATCATTCCCGCAAGGGGAAATTTGGATTTCTATGCATTTTAACCCATGCTATTGCATAGGAGCAATGAGCTGCCAACATATGGCACTCGGGGAGCAGTGTCTTGCTCAAGGACACCTTGACATACTTTCTGCAAGACCGGGGATCGAACCTGCAACCTTCCGATTGCCAGACGACCAGTGTAACCACACTGAGCTATGCCGCCTCCCCATAACCCAGAATAAGGGGATTGTAGGTAAAATAATTTGCAGTCCTGTGAATGAAGTTCAAGCAAAACATGTAAATTCGAATCATATTGGGCTCAGATAAATGGGGAGAATTAGTCAGACATTGTTAAAGGAAAGATTAGGAAAAGACAACGGAGAACAAAAACAAAAATGCAGAAAATCAAGAGACATTCTATTTCTACCAAAATCTCCTGGTGGTGTTGTTTGCAGAGAAAGGAGGAGGGATAATCTAATTCCATTCACGTTTGATCAACACAGCTTCCGAGAAGGCCAGTTGCCTTTAGGGGGATCTTTTCAAAAAAGTAAAACTGTTGGAAAAATGAGGAATGGGACTCAAAATATACACTTAGCATGCTTAAAAGTGTCTTAAGAAGATGGTAGGTCAACAACCAACCTCACAAGAGAGTAATTACTTACCATACAGAAATGTTCATGTCAAATGTGAAACGGATCAAATGCAAGTATTCAAAAACTTGGCTGAAATGGATTGTGACATTTATCCCGAACCAAAGACACGCTCAAAATGCTTGCCAAGTTGAACACAGGCAATGTCCTTGGCTGTAACCCTTGTCTCTAAAATCCATATCTGTATTGCAATCCCAGATAGAACTGACTGAGGCAGGGATCACAAAATGCAAGCAAAGCGCAAAAGGCATGAAAAACAGATAAAAGCTCATTTGTGTGTGTGGGGGGGGGCAGAGACAAATTGAGCCTAATGTAATTGGCATGTACATTTATATTAGGTGGTGTGTTAATGTAAAATCCACTGAGGAAAATGTCCATTTTTGATAATGGGCTATAGAAATATTATAGAATTTGATATAGAAATAGAAATTGATAATATAAATAAATAATATAAAATTGACTTACCTTGCCTTGACATGTGTAAAGTGTTAGAATAATAATCAGAGATTGATTTTTTTTTGTCTTCCCTTATCAGTCCCACAAGGGGAAATTTGCAAATCTCTGCATTTGACTCATTCTATTGTATAGGAGCAGTTGGCAGCCACCTTGTGGCACCCAGGGAGCTATCAGGTATTCAGTGTCCTGCTCAAGGACACATCGACATACTTTCTTCAGGACTGAGGATTTAACCACCAATCTCTGATTACTAGATGACTTCCCTACCCACTGAGCTTTGCCACCCACCAGTTTTGTCATGATGCACATAGCCACAGCAGTAAATTCAGTATCACGTCCTTCACAGATGCAAAAGGCATTACAGATATGTGAAAAGCTAAAACACATGCCATTAAAAAAAGAACCATCTCTCTGACTGATGTAGGTGTTGGCTTGAAAATTATAGTAGCAGCATTCCAACATCAGCAGCCCCCTCCCTTCCATCCCCAGACATGTTATCAGAAGTTGAAAAGCATGGTGCTGTGGGATGAGGTAAAGGGACAGCAGAGAAGTTAGGTAGTGTCTAAAAAAGGATATAATGCTTAAGAAATAGCAGCATGAAAGGTCAGGACCAATACGAATCCGGGTGTGCCAGACAAAACAGCCTGACAAACGTAAAGATCAATAGCAGGCAAAACTAACACTGATTAACCTTAGAGCCCAAAAAAACTGTTATATTTGTGTAGAGAAGCTCCCAATCCCTCAAAGCAGTTTGAACGCTGGCTAAGGATGACTTGTGAGGCACATAACGTTTGTCCAGAGAAGTTATGGTGCTGTATAGGACAGTGTACAGGAGCAGTTATCCCTATTTACCGGGGGCGGCATAGCTCAGTGGGTAGAGTGGTCGTCTGGCAATTGGAAGGTTGCAGGTTTGATCCCCGGTCCTGCATACAGCATGTCGACGTGTCCTTGAGCAAGACGCTTAACCCCTAACTGCTCCCCGAGCACCATATGTTGGCAGCTCACTGCTCCTATACAATAGGTTGGGTCCAAAATGCAGAGAAATCCAAATTTCCCCTTGGGGGACTTATAAGGGATTCATTATTATTTCAGAACCAGTGGTGGAGCACTGGGATAGCAAAACATAATGAACCAAATGCTAATTCAGATGATAGGACTATTCACCAGTGGCTAGAGGAATTTTCTAGAGATTGTGTTGTCTTTTATGTGTTTTTTTAGGACTTTTATCTCATGTTTTGTAATGGAATCTCTCAGCCTAAGAATTTCACCCGATTGCTATATGGTTGATTCTCATGAAACTACCTTTGGTCATGCCTATGAGGAATTGACAGACAAAATAGCAAAAATACTCAAAATTGTCTATTTTATATCAAACTGCATAGTATATTTTATGTGGTACTATTGCAAAAATAATTTGAGGTAGCAATTCGTATTTTTCCACCATGTTTTTATGTAAAAATTAATTACCGTAATTTTCCAAAGGTTTATTTTTACATTTAACCCCAAAATATCAGAATAAATCTGCACAATTTGATACAGTCATTGATACAAAATGGTTAAATTGTATATTCTAAGTGATGATGTTAGTATTTTGGGTATACAATTTATGAATTAAAATATTTTGGATATAATGTGTCTGGAGCATGTGGCGTTCATTACTGATCGACTGCCTGATTGGCCTGACTGGCCTGATTAATAATAAACAATAATTATTCCCTTATCAGTCCCATAAGGGGACATTTTGATTTCACCCATCCTATTATATAGGAGCAGTGGGCAGCTACCATGTGGCAACCAGGGGGCCATTAGGGGTTCAGGGTCTTGCTCAAGGACACGTTGACTGCAATGGCTGCAAGATAAAATGTCCTTTCAATATTAAGCTATAGATATGTTAATGATTATATTAACTGACACACCAGTGTACACTACTAACGGTCATTACCATAATATGGTATTATATAATTTTACTAGGTTATTCATTCCAAAATCAAAAGTAGCTCAATGAAAGTAGCTTTTATAGACCCAGAATAATAGCGAAAACATTTCTTCTGTAGCATCATGGCTATGCTAACTATTATGCTGGATAGTTTTATGGTCAATTATTACCATAATGCTCTGGATTACTCCAAGTTCATGAGATTCACCCATGTAAGAACAAGTCCATTTACCATTTACTTTTACAAACAATGACAATAAATGTCTTAAATCTTGAATTTTAGCTGTTTAGCGGTTAGAGCAAAAAACTACTTGTGGATAACTTGGTATAGACGTCTAAAGACAGGATGTTGTGTTAATGTAAAGTCCACTGAAGCAAATTGTCAATTTCTGATAATGGGCTATACAAATAAAATGGACTCTACTTCCTTCACAGATTTGATCCAATATCGGCAGAGAATGCAGTGTCAAGAAACATGATCCAACATAGCAGGTGTTGGTGGCTTGCACTGTAATTTCATAACCTGTACGCAATTTATCAACAGCTAAAAAGGCCACTTAAGCTCTTTGAGCAGTTGCTAGACTAGAAAAGTGCTCTTTAGAAATGGTTCCACATTTACTATGAATTCAATGTGTTCTTCATTTATAAAACCTGGTAGGCCAATTCATAAGATAAAATATTCCTTTATTAGTCCTACAGGGGGAAGTTGTGGTATTACAGCAGAAAAGTGGAAAGCACAATCAGAGAGGCATAAAATCTAAATAGGCATAAAAAAACATAGGAGTGATATAAACAAGGGGAAATATTACAAACTGTAAACAGCACTTACTGTATAAACAGCAAAAAAAACGACTCAGCAGTTAACGGAATGGTAGGAAATCTAGTTGTTAGTCTTGATTTGTATTTGGTCTATTTTGGGAGTGGTCCTAGTTATTGAGTCCGATAGCTGCAGGAAGGAAAGGCCTGCGTAGATGTCCCATTCAAACACTTGAGATGCTTCAACTTGTCACTGAAGGAGCTATCCAGTGCAAAAAAGGAGTCCTGCATGAGGTGAGATCTATTGTCTATCATGAATGACAGCATGTAGGAAGACGTTGAACTTAAAGCTGGTAGGCTAGAAAGAAAAAGAGAGAGTACAGGTCTATTTTTTAAAATCCCAGAAAATTCTAACCAAGGCACAAAATCAAAACAAGAAGAAAAAGAAAGTAAATTCTACATGTCATAAATGAGAACCACATTCAACTTTATAGGCCAAGGGTGCCTATACACATGTGGCAATGACTACATTTCACAGCAGTGTCGAGCTCTTGTAGACATCCTTCTCACACACACAACATAAAGAAATCAAACAAAAGAAATGACTGAAATGAAGGACATGAGATTAAGGGCAAGCATGCATGCCAATAAGTATTTTGCTACTATACAGCGTTTTGTTATGGTGGGCCAATTTCTGCAACAACATGTTTGGGGAAAGCAACTGAGACCCCAAAAATCCACTGCATCAGAAATTGGTCCACCCCCAAGGATCAGGTCCACTGACTCAAACGGATACTGTATGCCGTCAAGTCTGGTGAGAATTGCTGCAACTTGTAATTCGGGGAAACCAAACTCACACTGGTCAAGATGATGGCACAACACAGAAGAGCATGTGTCGCAACACCCATCTACAGTCCAATGGTCACGCTTCAACGATAAGGGTCTGCAAATCTTTAATGGGGAGGAATACAGGATTGATCGGGGTGTCAAAGAGACCATCTATGTGAAGAGGGATCAACCATCCCTGAACATGTTGGGGTGCCTATTGTGTGGATGTGCTGAATGTTCAATGACCTGCAGAGAATTTTAAAAAATGGGTTCAAGATGTTTATTTTCACGTCAGTTGTACAAGTACAGCCTCGTGACATTCTTTGACTTGGAGATTCCGTTACAAAAACATGCGATAAAGAAAAAGAACAAAGTAAAATAAAGATATATTGTAGCATTGGTGTCTACCAACTATACCACTAGACCAGTTCTAGGTTCTGAGGAGTGGAGCAAGATAATGGTTAGACCAGAGACTGTAGCTTTAAATACAGAGGCCGGCAATTTACTAAAGCTATAAAGTATAGAAAATACAACATCCAAAACACACAAAAGAAATATATCCTGCAGGATCCTATAATAAGGTAAATGTGGTAAGAGGCAAGTAGAAGATTTATCAAACTCTTCTCTAGCTTTTCTTTCAATTAACCAAGGTTTATGAACTATTTTGATCAGTCTATTTTCATTAAATTTGACCGGTCTTTAACTATTTTTTACATGCAAGTTAAACCTATTTTTGATTACTAATTCCATCCCGAGTTAACCCAGTTTCCTTCTTTAACAGGCAAAAAATACCTCAAATGCAACGATCAAATCAAAATGAATCACTACACATTCAGAATAATAACAAGAAATAAAACTATGGACACTCAGTTAGTTCAAGTTCTAATATGTTAAACCAGGTTCAAGTGTAGTCCAAATGAGTTCCGTTCAAGAAACGTTTAGTTAGTCTCAGTTGAAAGAGAAGAAATAATAATAAACAGTTTCAGTTCAGTCCAAAATAAAACAAATCCTGA
>OMLC01104467.1:5689-16504 GCA_900302585.1 Regalecus glesne
TGTATGTAAAATAATAATAATAATAATAATAATAATAATAATAATAATAATAATAATAAAGGAGTATGTAAAATAGAATTAGGTATGTGTGAGTAGAATCAATCGATCATGTATAAAAAGCAATAATGTTTCATCTGATCAGTAATCTCATGTACTACACAGGTGGTGACCAGAGTATAGAGACAGTAAGTGTGCTTATTAGGTATGAAGGGACCTCCTGAGACACTGCTGGGTGTACAGCTCCTGCAGACTGGCCAGCTCACATCCAGTGATGTGCTGGGCTGTGTCACATCCCTACCCAGGGCCTGGTGCTCCTTGCTGGTCCAGCTGCTGTACCAGGTGGTGAAGCAGCCTGTCAGCAGCTCTCTATGGGCTCCTGGTAGAAGTCCCTGAGGATGTGGGGCCTCAGGCCACATGGCTTTAGGCTCCTGAGGTCATACAGAAACTGTTGGTCCTCTTTAACAACAGAGGTGATGGGGCTTTTATGTTGATGGTGACTAAATGTGCTCACCTCCCTTGTAATCCACAATAACCTCCTTGGTTTTCAAGCTGCTCGGTGAGAGTTGGTAGTCCTGAAACCACTTTTCCATGGATGTTATCTTCCTGTAGCCTGCCTCTATGCCAATGGAGATCAAGTCCACAACTGCTGTGTCATCTGCAAATTTCAAAATCCTGTTTAAAGCCTGTGTCACCATATAGTCAGGGGTGTAGAGGACAAACAGAAGAGGGCTAAGAACACAGCCCTGTTGCACTCCCATAGTGAGATGATTATAACTCCCCTTGATAAAAATGCTTCTATCACTTTCTTCTGCTTTAATAGTTTGGAAGTTACAGCAGCCTACTGTTGGTCTCAAACTACACACTAACCCACACACAGTCACTCTTCAATATACAGTCTCACAGGTTGTGTCTATTTTTTTCCTGTTGTGTACACGCTCTGTCCTCATTCTCTCTTTTTCTCTACAAGGGGCAATTTGAGGATCACTTGGTGCACAATGAAACAGCACGCCCTTATGAAGAAAGACTCTTTTCCTTCCTCTTTCTGGCTTTCTCTATCAGACACACACACACACACACACACACACACCAACAGAAACAGGGTTGCTCCTTGTTCCATGTGGCCAAATGTTTTCAAAGGCCTTTGAACATGACCCTGGCTGTGTGTGCTGTGACTAATGGCTTTCAGCAGGACAATGTGAAGTGTGCCTGTGTCTGTGTGCGTGTGTGCGCGTGTGTGTCTGGGTGTGTGTGTGTGTGTGACAGAGAGAGAGAGAGAGAACAAGGGTTTAATGGTTAACATCAGGACAATATGAAATGTCCCAATTCAAGAGGGTTTGTGGTGAGATGGGTGTGTGATTGTGCGTCTATATGTGTATGTGTGCACGTGGTGTAACTCATTTTTAATACCAGGACAATGTCAAGTGTGGCTATTCATGTGTGTGTCTTAAACAGATTTGGAAGTACATATGCGTGTATGCTTGTGTGTATTACTGGCTTATTGAAGAGGCTGCATATAGAAAAGCAGTCTGCCATTTCCTAAACAAAAGCAGAGAATTAAACTTTCAACTCACTTCAATCACATACATTTACTTGCCTCACATCTATTAAAAAGGTTGATTGAGACATTAAAACATATTCTCTCTCTCTCTCTCCCTCCAATCCTACCCTCTTCTCTCCACACTAGGCTGCCTGACCAACCTGCCTCCTAACACCAAGAAGATCTCCAACTCCTATGAAGAGCGCAGGAAGCAAGCCACCGCCATCGTGTTACTGGGTGTGATTGGGGCAGAGTTTGGTGCAGAAATTGAGCCACCCAAAGGTGCTGTCAGGTCTCGGACAGGCGGGCAGGCACCAGAGGGTTTTGGACTGACAAGTGGAGCATCGTCAAACTATTCCTTGGCCCGACATACCTGTGAGTATGGAGAGAGATCTATATAGTCAGTCACACACCCCCCCCCACAGAAGATCATATACGAATCTGTGGGTATAGAGAAATTCACCCGGAAGGGCATTTGACCTTAATACCCCTAAGTCCAACTGAGTCTATGTCCACTCCCACAACGTGGGGACTAATCGTGACATCAAAAACGAACCTCTCATCATAACAGCCTTCAAACAGGTTTCTTGTCAGGGTTTGGTGCCGAGCTGTCTCTAGAGTCCATCTCTTGATGTGCTAAGTGCTACATGCATATCATGTAGACCCAGACATCACACTGTAGAAACTTCCCCTATCCATTCTTGTTGCATCCCACACTTCATAAATCGATGGCTTACAAAAATTCATTATGCTTGGTTCTACTCGTTAAACCAAAGGACAACGTTAGTAGAATCTTAAGTTGCCAAAACAATCCCTGTAATTATTTCCAAACCAGTTCTAGGCTCTGCTCAGACTGCAGGCAAATCAGATTTGTTTCTCAGATCACGTCATTAAGACAGACTGTCCTCACGGTTACTTCCGAGTGTCTTGCTGGACAAGTTTCCTGCAAGAACAGGGCATCGAACCACCGATCTTCCCATTAGTAGATGACCGCTTTTCCCCCTGAGCTGTGCTGCTCTTCAGCACCTGAAAATCAATCTGGGTATAATTTGGATCTGCCAAAAAATAGATTAGGGCTGGCATTCTAAACAAGGCCATAGTTTTTCTCCTGGTCCCAAACCCTAGTTTGAGAAACACAGAAGTTGAGACTCACCAAGTAGAAACTTCAACGTTGGATTAGGGACTTAGGGACTGAGGAAATTGATTTTTACCCACCAAGCTTGACACCTTAAGGAGCTTGGCAGTGAAACACACACACACACACACACATAAACACACACTGCAAGGTGGCAAGGTGGGGGGCTTAGCTGTGCCCATGCCATGCTTTGCCCAGGGCGTTGTACCTTGGTGGGTATCAGACCTCTACTAAGCAGTCATTCTCTCATGTTCCACTGGCCCTGAGCACTTATTGGTTACCTCTAGGGGAATCCGTCTGCTGACAGAGCCTTTGGACCCACTGATAGGCTTTGGGGCATGATGTTCACAGCTCTCTGTCCACAACGTTTGGTTCACCTGTCCCCTCTTTTGGTCTACGGTGGTTGTCGAGCCAACAGGATGTCGGGCTTCAAACTCCCTTGCCAAAACGACGCAAGGGGGATATCTCTGTTTGGTTCACATGCTTTCTTTTTCTGATGATTGTTTTATTGATGAAGGGCGGCTTAGCTGAGGGGTTAGGGCAGTCATCTAGCAATCGGCAGACTGGTGGTTCGATCCCTGTTCCTCGCAGAAAGCATGTCAAGCTGTCTCTGAGCAAGACACTGAACCCCGAAGTGTTCAACTCCTGAGATGGAGGGACAGCCTGTCCAGGGTGCTTCCTGCTTCAAATGATTGGATGATGATGGATGGATGGATGGATGGATGGATGGATTGAAACATCTCTCCTGTTGGACTTGCTTCATTCCTCCCTTCCTTCATTATTTCTTTCCTACCTTGTGGGTCACCACCCAATATACTCTCCTTTTCATTTGCTATCGTATCCTGTGATGTCTCCTTCCTTCCTTCCTGCATCCTCACTGTTTCTCCTACCTTTAATTCCATGTCTATCACTGCTCTTCCTCCAGATACCCTCCTCCTCTTCACCCTCCCCCATCCTCCTGCCCACATCCTAATCACCCTCTCAGTGTTAATGTGGCATGTTTATTGCCCTAACTAACAACTCATTACAGCCAACTGATGCTTTGTCAATAGCAATTCATTCATTTAGACTTGGCCTGCCTTTAAACAAAGATGTCTACAATGAGAAACAGGCTTCATCCCTCTTTGTTTTCTTGACATGTACCTCCTGATTGCTGTAGGTGTAAAATGTAAATTTGATACTGGGTCTGGTCAATTACAACCCTCGGTGTCTGACCATAATCCATTGTGAGCCAAACAAAGGGATTATAAATTTAAATCTAATTCAGGAAAATTAGAGCTACCCATTCTGACACCTTCCACCACCCCCTTCTCCACCATCATCACAAGCATCACCACTGCTGAGTTCTACCATCTCAAACCTTGACCCCCTCAGGAAGCACATAGGCCACCATAGTGGTGTTTTCATCTCAGCGCTTTCAGGATAGCTCTAGTTGTAGAACTAGAGCTTGAACCGTGCTAGCTCAGTGGCAGAGCACATGCTATTGGAAATGATGAACCAGATGTTGTGGGTTCAAACCCACCGCGGCACATCAAGAAGGCCATCCAGCCTTAATCCCCCAAAGTCCATCAATCTTGGTGTCCACCCCCATAACGTGGGGACTGATGGTGACACATAAGTCTTAGTTCTTATATCTTCTATAGTGTTGTGTAGGTGGCATGTTGGCATGGTCTGTGGAGCACTGCAGGGGTGAAGAATAACTACAGGTCTATGATGAGGAAGCTCTACCATTGGTCTTTGATGAGCTCACACTTGATGATATTTTAACACTTTCTGACAGACTCGTTTGGACATCATCTCTTTTACCGTAGCATCCTTGGATTGGATTAGCCAATCTGGGGTGGACTGGTGGCCACCCCAGTCCACCACAGTCCTCCGGGTATTTCTCCAACTTCCAACCAATAAGTGCTGGGATAGGCACCAGCAGATCCACAACACAAGTTCAGATAAGCAGTCAACAAAGACATGATCTGAGTGGAAATGTTGAGCTCTTGGTTAAGAAAGCTTCTGTCTGTAGAGCTGCCATCTGAGTCTGCAACATGGTCTTTGTCCCCGTAATCGATATGGACAGAAGCTTCATCCAGGTTTCTATAATCCTGGTCAAACGTTTATTGACAAACAATGACCGTCGTTCAATTTAACTGAAAAGAACAATCCTCCACCAATTCAATCATATTGATTAGCAGGTACGATGGTATGTTTTAACTGCCACACATTCCCCTGCATGCCTATAGCTTCCCTGGACATAACATTAATACTTCATCAGATGGACTACTGCAGCCACTTGATATCACTGTACCAACACGATATGATGAACTGTGAATACTACATACTATGTAACTACTCAGCATTTCACTGTCAGAATAAGAGCCCTAGAAAGTAGGAACAATATCACAAATATGTTACTAAATAGCAGTTTTACCATATTTACCACTCAGTTAAGTGTTCACTGCCTTAGACGACCTCTGCTTGTCATGGGATGAGATGGACGACTTTCCACCTTTTAAAGGAGTTTAAAAGCTTTAATTCCATTAAATTCTATCGTGATATCGTGATGGAGGCAGTAGAAAGACTGTTTATTACTGTTAATTGCATCAAAAACTCTTGTTTTAGGTGAAGTGAGGTCTGACTTTGACATTGGCTGTAACCCACAAACCACCTACATCCATCAATCTAAAAGTCGGGTGTAGCAGATTTGATCCCACTGCAGGGTCTTAAGAAAAGGGCATCCAGTCTTCATCCCCCATTCCTGAGTGGTCAATATACTCGATAAGTGTTCTATAATAATAAGTCAATTTATTGTTTTTATAAGAGGCATCCATTGTAAAGCACTTTGAGTGGTCATTAGACTAGAAGAGCGTTATATGAGAACAAGTCCATTTACCAATGAGTGTTTTTCTACTTTAGCGACCACTCGAAGTACTTCACGATGTGTATATATAGATATATAGAATATATAAAAAATGAGTCCATCTACCATTTACTGCCACATAAGCATCTCTATAGATTTGAGCAACATTCCATATCTGAAGCTCCCATCATCGGGATCTTTACCGCTGGCTATAGCATAGCAGCTAATGAGGTTAGTGGGGCTCTCCATCATTCTCAGTCTATATCCCCCGTAACAACCTTAGCATGACGATGCTAACATGGTTAGCGCTCTATCTGTCACTGCCTGTATGGTAACAGTGTGACCCGGCAATGCTAACACAGTTAGCTTCCAGCTATATCTCTCATACCCCTGTCCATACACACCCTGTGTGTGTGTACGCGCGCTCACATTTATATGGATATAAATGGATAAGGAAGGGGGGTTGCCATTTAAAGCTGGTTGATGATAAAATGCCAGGAGATAGAGATGATGAAATTAGCTTAGTGCATCTGGGATTTAGAAGACCTTTGGAAAGATTATGGATACTTCCAAGTATAGTACATACAGGGACAGCATAGCTCAAAGAGATAGGGTGGTTTTCTAGTAATTGGAAGATTGGTGGTTCGATCCCCAGCTCCTGGAGAAAGCATGTGTAGGTGTTCTTGAGCAAGACAGTGAACCCCCCCACTGTTCCCCGAGTGTCATGCTGTAGTTGCTTTCACTGCTCCTATACAATAGAGAGGTCTGCTTTACGTGTCCCCATTAGTCCCCATGTTGTTAGGGGTGGACACAGACCTGGATGGAGCATGGAGGATGTCAGGGTGTCAGGATGCCCTGCCTGACACCCTGGGGTGGCTTCAAACCCACAACAACTGACTTGGCCATTCCCAAAGCGTACACTCTACCACTGAGCGACTGCAGCTGCATTCCCACTAATGTTATTTTATTTGTGTAGTAATACGCTCCCTTGTTTGACTGGATTGTGCTCTTTGGTTGGATGGTTGGATGGTTGGTTGGTTGGTTTCTTGGTAAAGTCCTGTGTGGTAAATCTGTTCATTCAGATGGAACAAAAAGAATACCAATGGCTTGGCTAGCCCTCAGTGTGAGGAGGGATGTAGAGACATAGCTATAGAGATGGTTATCAGAAGGATACTAAGAGATGTTGCCTTGATTCCTGTCTGTTGGTTTGTCCCTACAGAGGATGGCTCAAATGTCAGTAACAGACCTTTGCACACTTCCCTCTCCTCATGTTTTGACCCTTTCTCTCTCTCTGCTTTCCTCTTCCTCCTCATTCTCCGTCTCCTTTCTCCCAGTTCCTCTCTGAACGACTAGAAGATGATAAAGAAGATGAGGCCCAGACCCGCAGTGCCCTGTAATCTGTACCACACTCTGGTGCAGTCCCACTAATGTGTATGTACATGTTGTCTCCATTTTCCGTTTTCAGGTAAAGCTCTGACCTTCCTTCTGCTACAGTCACCCAGCCCCAAACTGCCAGCACACAGTACCATCCGTCGTACAGCAATCGATCTCATTGGTCGTGGTTTCACAGTGTGGGAGCCTTATATGGACGTGTCAGCGGTGCTCATGGGATTGCTGGAGCTCTGTGCGGATGCTGAGAAGCAGCTGGCTAAGTGAGTAGACTGAGATGGGTTCTAAATACTGTGTGTCCTCATTAAGCAATATTTTCATTAAAAAATCAATCTGTTCATCAATCTACCTATATGGAGGTCCGTTGTCCCTTTCACTCCCCGTTGTCATTAATTCATTCATTCATCTCTCCTTCTCAGACAGCAGGTAAACATAAAACTTTCCACTTTTTTGCCCTCTGTCTTAAATGTTTAGCACATTTCTTGTAAAAAAAACAACACTCCAACTTAAACCCATGTTGTGGTAGGTACTTGGCCTCATGGATGACCCAAAAGCCACATAAATTTGAGAGGAAGAAGAAGGAAGTGAGGATGTAGTGCAGAAGTAGGTTCATACGTGCCCACACAGACACATGGTGAGCTATGAAGCCTGGCTGTAATCTGATTGGAGCACATTAAGATGATGTAATATCGTCTGGGTTGCCCGGACATACAAAACATGTTTCTTTATGTATGTATGTACAAGCGTGTGCGTTTGCGCATGTTTGTGTATCTTAGCCTGAGCCGTGTTTGTTTGTTGCTTTGACACTTGGGCAGTAATGTGGGCGGTATGGGGGTGCAGCACTTGGCACTGTTGCCTCACTACAAGAAGGTCCTAGGTTTGAATCCCATTCCAGTGGTGGCTCAACACGGGAGCCTTCAAGGCAGACGTTACGGGTTCGAACCCACCACAGGTTGTCTGGAAGGGCATCCGGCCTTAATCCCCGAGGCTCCATTTAAGTCTGTGTTTGTATCTACAGCAAAGTAAATTTAAGTGTCCAGATTACTGCAAAATGAATGGAATTGAGTATGGGACGCTATGAGCCATCTCATATGAGATGGCTCATAGCGTCCCATACTTGCACATCTTATGAGATGGCGTGCACATGTGCCTGCATGACCTCACTTGTCTATTTATGTGTTGAAACATAACTACCCAACATGAGTTGATCCTATTAAAGATGAAACTCAAGCTAGGCCTCCAGGGTTAAATGAGTATAGATAGGTCTGCTCCCATGCTCCGGTTGGGTCTCTGTGTGTCTTCTCTCCGTGTGTCTGTGTGTGGGTGTCTTGCCTGTCGCGGCATCATTTAATACAGTTACTGGGGGTCATTATTCTGTGGCAGGAAGGGCAAGAGGAGAGAATGTATAGAATTGACGATAGTTTTGGTTAATTGTTAAAGTCCTGAAGATGTAACCCAGACAAATTTCCCATCCATCCATTCATCCATCCATCTATCCATCATCAGCCACTTATCTGAAGTTGGGTTGTGGAGTCCTGCTCGAGCCTATCCCGGCACTCATTGGGTGAATGGCAGAGAAACTCCCTCGTCAGGTCACCGGTCTATCTCAAGTCCTGAGTCTTGGGGTTCAGTGTCTTGCTCAAAGATATGCTGGCACATTTTTGGAACCACCAATTTTACGATTACTAGATGACCGCCTTCCTCTTGAGCTAGGCCACCCCCTACCAAGAAGAGGCCAGTCATTCACAGGTTAGGTTAAGGCTCTACACCCTTACTTAAAAACACTCGCACACACGAACACAGTTGCACATTACGAGTCTGTTTCCATGCAGCTGACTTGCCGCAAAGGTGTCTGTCTCGAATCTCTCCACAGGTAGACTTTCTGGCAAAGCTCTGTGCAGACGTGTGTTTGTGTGTTTGTGTGTGTGCATGTGTGTGTGTTTTGGGGGGGCACACACGAGCAACCGTGTGTGATAATCCTTTTCCAATAGGCAGAGATTTGAGAAAGAAGAACTCACATGTTCACTCTGTTACACACAGAAAGAGTCACAACACACATCTCTCCATATGAAATCAGAGCTGCCTTCGGTCTCACTGTGGCCCTCCTATAGGCCGGGACCCGTGCTTAACATATCACCTCCTGCTGACTCATACCTGATGTGGCTGCCAGCCATCATGCAGAGCTCCACACATGTATGTGTGTGAAGGGGGCTGTTGTTGTTTTTTCATGCAGAAACAGAATCTGTGGATTCTGTGTGTGTTTGTGTGTCTGCTTATCTTTGTGCCGGCACACCAGTTAGTCGGCGCTCTAGTCATGTGGTCATTCTGCTAGCCAGTCAGACCAGGCAGCCAGTCACTCAGCTGGCCGATCAATAAACCAGCCCGTCAGTCAGTCGGTGAGCCAGCGGGCTGGTTATTCACTCAGAAGGGCACATACGTACGGTGGTAGGTGTCAAGCAGCGACTCTCTCCATGTGACTGAGGTAATAGATTTTTACCCCCCTCCACAAACACACAACACACAAACACACAAAAATCAATAGCTCCACTCCTTACGTATGTTTGATTGCTTGTGTGCCGTGCATGTGCCGTGCATGTGCCGTGCATGTGCCGTGCCTCGGTGTAGCACGGTATCGACTGGATAATATCAGTGTGATGTTGTGCTGTGAATGCAGCCATGTTAGCAGCTTCACACACTGAACCGTGAGTGTGTGTGTTGGTGTGTATGTACACCAATCAGCCAGAACATTGAAACCACCTGCCCAATATTGTGCACGTCCCCCTTGTCCCATGAAAACTGCTCGGACCCAGGGAGGCATGGACTGCACACCCCTGAAGGTGTCCTCTGGTATCCAGCACCAAGACGTTGGCAGCAGACCCTTAAGTCCTGAAAGCTGTGAGGTAGAGCCTCCATGCATCCGAGATCCCACAGATGCTCCATTGGGTTGAGAAATGGAGGGTTTTGGAGGCAAAGGCAACACCTCGAACTCTTCCTCATTTTCCTCAGACTGTTGCTGAACAACTTTTCCAGTGTGGCAGTGAGTATTGTGCAGCTGAACGAGGCCACTGCCATCAGGGAATAGCCTTACCATTAAGGGATGGACTTGATCGACAATGATGTCTAGTTAGGTGGCACCTGTCAAAGTAACATCCACATGAATGCCAGGACCCAAGGTTTCCCAGCAGAGCATTGCCCAGAGTATCACCCTGCCTCACTGGCTTCCTGTCTTCCCAGAGTGCAGTCTGGTGCCATCTCTTTCCCCAGGCAAACGAGACACATGCACTGGGCTGTCCACAGGTAGTAGAAGAGATTTTCATTGTTATTCACTTACCTGTCAGTGGGTTTAATATGTGGGCTGATGCGGGACCCCTGACTGCTCAAGTCCTGAGATGGAGTGGTGGCCTGTCCAGGGTGTTTCCTCACTTTCATCCACTGAGCATTGGGATAGCCTCCAGCATGGCCCAGGAATATGATTTTGGATAAGAAGTTGATGGATGGAATTTCTCCTTGAAAGCAAATCCATTAACGTCAGAGTGTATCATTAATACTATGGCCTTAATAATTTAGCACCATTGCTTGTTTAATACTGGATGTTGGTACCCATCACTACCTGTGTCCATCCATCTATCCATCTATCTACCTCATTTTATCATCCATCCATTAATCCATGTACCCGTCTAGTCATTGTTGTGTTCATTATAATGCTAAATCACAGGCTTATGATGATTAGTGGACAACCATCCTAGTGACCGCATCTCTGTGTTCACTACTGGGTTTTAACATCACTGCGTCCCATGGCAAATACAATTGTCATTTTCTAATATCTGTTGTGGAAAATGAAAACTGTAGCATGTTGTTTATTAACTCCACAGCTCCGACATCCAGTAGCCCATGACTCTATTG
>OMLC01104468.1:0-27500 GCA_900302585.1 Regalecus glesne
CCCCCCCCCCCCCCTTATAGGCCCTACAGCCTGGTTCTCGCCCCCGGAGAAGCCTCCTACACGTTGACCTCCTCTGGGTGGGTTACCTGTGGAGGAAGGCTGCAGCATGAGTTCAGTGGGTGGGGAGAATTGGGAGGCTGAGGCTGCTTGGCCCTCCTTATCCCCCTCAGAGTCCAGGGGTTTTCTCACCAGACCTGGTATGGCCTGGGGGTCCACCGGCTGCAGGACTTGCTGGATCTGTAAGTTCCTGGCTATGTGCGGATGATGGGATTTTTCCGTGTCCGACACGATATCGCGGGTTGCAGCGATGTGCGGTATGGTTGAATGAGCAGGAGGAAGGGGAGAGGATGGAAGAGGAACAAAGAGCGGAAAGGTAAGGAAGGCAACAGGAGAGACAGAGAGAGGGAAATGAGAGAAAAGGAATGAAAAACAGGGCAGAGGGAAAGTTAGAACAGTGGTGACTAGAGATCCTTTAAGGAGAGCGCTGGAGGCTGCATGCACTACAACTGCAACAAAAGTCCAGTCATTAGAGGCAAAACACAAATTTCAGGTGCGGGAATAAAGAAAAAAAAAGTTGTCGACGTCTTAAATGGGAAAACTCGTCACTTCATACCAAGCCACTATACGAGTAAAACGCAAACAACTGCAAATCCATCACACTGGTCGGATTAGTAGTTTAAAGCCTCATAGAACGTGTTACACAGCAGCGGGAGAGAAATATATGTCAAACTTGCACGAAACACATTTCTCCCCTTTTGACACAAAAGACCGCACCCATCATTACATCACTGACTGGTTAGTGCCCAGTGCACCTTGGGAGTTGTGGTCACGCTTCTTATTTATTTCTGTCGCTTGCAACTGTTACAACGCGAGTCACACGCATGCGTTTCTAAAAGCTAGGCTGGTTTTTTTTCCCGTTTCGAACAAATATCTCGGGAACGAGACCCTTTAAAGCGTCAGCGGCCGTGTGACGTACGACACCGCAGCAAGCGACAGAACTAAACAAGCGACGTGACCACAACTCCCAAGGTGCGTTCCATGCCAACCAGTCAATGATGAGATCATGGGTGTGGTCTATTATCTATTCAAAACTATCCATTTTCAAACGCAAACAGAAAAAAAGCCAAAACAGACCAAAAGGTCAGGAAAAGCCTTGAAAAATGAAGAATCAAACCAGGGTTTATTTCAGCTCAACAAAATGAAGTTACTGCAAACGCATCCACAGGCAGTGTTGCTACCTTTAAATGTACCAACATCCTCTTCGTCGGTGAGGTATTTCTCCAGCCAAAGGCCTGACTGGAGCTCCCTCTCCCAGGGGCAGTACTCCCCCTCTGCCAGCAGGGGGAGGAAGAGCCCCGATAACAACCCCGCACACACACAGCACAGAGGGTCAGAAGAAATAGTAGTGAAGAGGAAGATAGGGAGACAAAGTGAGGACAACAATGTTTGAAACGGTGACGCCGCAATGGAGTCAGATTTCTGATCAAAGTTGGCTGCCTTATAGAGTTCACGATGTCAGACCAGGATGTAGGGATACATACGAGGATGTACAAAAACGGCAAGAGCAGGGAAACTCGGGGGATGGCTTTAATGCAGCTTTAAAAGGGAAACGCTTGGGACATTCTACATCGTCTTATCTCATCAGCCGTGATACTGAGCAGTCATCTGTGTCTCTGCCGATGTGTGCCGGACCGAGATTGCCAGTGATGTCGCTGGCAGAAAATCTGCGTCGCTGAAAACTGTGACCACTGACTTCCTGGTTTGCTCCCACACCTTTGTTGGGATGCGTCGAAACCGAATACGTTGAACAAGAAAATGACCGACGACGCTGTACACGGATACGGCAGCAAATGCCGACAATTCCACCATCCATCACGGGGTGAAAGGTGGGGAAACATCCTGAACAGGTCACCACTGCATCTCAGTGTTTGAGGTTCAGTGTCCTGCTCAAGGACACCTACACACGCTTTCTGCGGGGGCCAGGGATCGAACCACAAAGCTATGAGCTATGCCCCCCCCTGCTGTTCCTGGTGGGCCACCAAATGCTTAGAAAAGTAGCAGTACATGAGTTTGTCTGCCAAAAGCTTCAAAGCGCTGCATACAGATGTTGAGGGGAATGCCACCTGATGCTGTATTAAAATGGCGGCGGTTGAAAGACACGCTAAGGACTACTCAGTATTATGGCTGCTAATGGAATGCCATCTCCGTAACACACACGCGCATGTTTATTTACCAAGTTGAACATCACAATAGTCTCTCTTCAGCACAGTTCGGTGAATGTACTCGAAACCTTGTAGAAACATTCCCCATTGCCAAAAACAGCAAGAACACTTAAAAAGCACCATTTTCATATCGACAGTTAAAGAACTAAATAAAAACGTGACTGACACTGACTCACCATCGCTCGACTCTTCATCCTCTTCCTCGTCTTCCTCCTCCACATCGACTTCCCAGTCTCGGCCGACTCCGTCGGCTAGAGCCTCGTCCTCGCCGTCAGCCCCTTGGTCACTTTCTCCCTTCAGCCTGGCGTGAAGTTCAACGGCTTCCTTCCAGGGGACCCCGCCGAGGTCTGAGGGGCTGAGCGGCTTCTGCTCCGCCTCTTCCTGGTCCTGCTCCTCCTGTTCATCCTCCTCCTCCATGTCGGACTCGGAACTGCTGTTGGAAGCACAGAAAGAGAAGCGGGGACTTAAGAGGATGGGGGAAAGAGCAGGATATGCATCCGTTACTGTACGTACATACAATCAAATGGGTCTTCTGCGTTCAACCTGTCCTATTACATAAGAGCAGTGAGCGGCTGCAGTGCCTGGCTATTGCAGCTGCTGCCTTGCTCAGGGACACAGGTAGGAGTATTGACCCCGACATGCAGGTCTTACATGGCAGGGGGAACCTCCCCAAAGGGAGGACCCGGGACAGGATTTGAACCCAGGACCTTCTGGCGCCGAGGCAGTGGTGCTGGCTGCTGCGACATCATGCCGCCCAGGCAGGTGTTAAGTGTGATTGCATTCAGTCAATGCGATGAATAAAGTTTCATTAGCATTCATCGAGTCCTTCTCAGACATCACTCGACCGATAATCTCAGCACATTCAGCAGAACATCACTCGGGAGGGCAAAATGACAGTTGCGGCCCTACTAACCTGGATCCGAGGTCAGCGTCGGTCACCTTGTCCAGCACACTGCTGAGATTGTGCTCCGCCAGCGTCTCCTCAGGCACCTCCTCCAACTCCTCCTCCTTCTGTAGGGAGAGACGGTAGTTCTCCAGCTCGATGCGCTCCGGAGTGCCCCGCAGCCGCTTGGGTAGACTGGCCTCCTGCAGCCCATTGACCTCGGGAACTGGGGGTGGTGATGTGAAATCAGGGCACAAGATGGAGGAGGGAAAGATGACGCCGGGATGAACCGCAGGACCGAGCGCAGGAGGCAGGAGACCCGGGGCAGAAGGAAGAAAGTACAAAAACACAAGTGAGAGTCAGGCAATCACAACATCAGAGAGGAGAGAAGAGGTAAGGAGTCAGGAGGGATGACTCTACCCAAGAGGAACCCAGAGAGCTTGCCAGGGCCATGTTATAAGGCTTTCAGCTGGTACTATACTACGGCTTCTACAGCTCTGCAAACTGAGGGAATAAAAGATTTGATCAAAAGATCTTTACAAGACCCGCCGAGTGTCACCCACCTATAGAAAGGATCCCAAAACACAGACTCCTCTACGATGACGACAATGACATACGTCATTACGTCAGAGACAACTAGCACTCCACAGGAAAAATTGACAAAAGCACATTATCTGAGCTCTATAGAGACATTTATTGCTTTAGATCACTTTTCCACAAGAAATCAGTACTTTAAATACACATCTAACCTTACAATAAAGTTCTATTGTCCATATGAAAATGTATTGACACATACAAGGTTGGTGCCTTGCCTTTTTCCCGGTCCTAAGGAGCAAATCTTAAAACCTTGTGTCCACTTCAAATCAGTCTTTAAAAATTTATCAGATGAGTTCAGGATGGAACGACTGAAACGCACTACCGCCACCTACTGGTAGAGTGATTTCAATGACATCTGAATGGCTTTCCCTACATTCCCTTGCATGGAAACGCCTCAATGCAGCAGGCAATGATCCCAATGTCCACCCCTTCAAGCCAAGGAGAGATGGTGAATGTGATGTCTGATGCCGTGTCTCATGTCCTCTTGTATAGAAATGGTGAGCGATATTGCAACTACTCACTTTCTTTTCCTGTTTATGTCAAAAGTGGCACCCCCAAATGATCTCAAACAACATGTTCAGTCTTCCTTCCCCCAAAACATAGACCGAGGTGGGCTGGCCACCCTCTACCCAGTATTAAGCATTTTTTCATACAGTTACTGAATTATTAAGTTGTGTTGACTTGCAGTAGAAGTTCCAAATACACCACATACTATATTACTACTATAATCCTACACATGCTACACAATGCAGCAGGCCTACGGGTAACTTAACAAGACTCTGGAGCACTACTGACATGGTCTTTTTTCTTTTTTTTATGCCATTTTTTTCCCCACCTAAATCCCCCAAGTTGCCTACTGCCAGGTCAGTCTCTTTGATACCCCTCCAAGTCACATGACCACTAGCCCTCACTAGTCCACACATCATGGTCTGGTGGGGAAAGCACAGTGCTTGGCCGTCAGAGGAGAATGAAGCAGAGTACTTTCCCTTCACTTAACCAAGAGGCCTGGACGACCCAGAGGGGGACACTAGTGAACCCAGAATACTTTATCCAACCTAACCCTTATACCCATGTGAGGCTTAGCCCATTATGACCCACTAACTATGGACCTCTGGCTGTGGTTGGAAACGGTGCAGCTGGGATTCAAACACCCGACTGCACGATGCAGAGATGCACTGAACATAGGTGTCTTACCCCCCTACGCCACCGGAGGCCCAACTACGGACATGCTCCAAGAGCCTTGTCAACCTAATTAAAGAATTCATATTCAATCTAGTTAAATTTGCACTATGTCAATATTCCACTGGGACACAGGAGATCAATGCAGCATAGTTGCAGTATCATCTACTGAACAAACACAGGCGGGTGTTAGCGACAAAATGGCCGGGCGGTGCATGTTAAAGGGTGTGCGGGACTGCGGGAGCATGCGATCGGGTCAGTGACAATGAGATGAGGACCAATCACAGGCACTAATTCCAGCGCGAAAGTCGCTCCGAGCTTTAAGCTGCCGATAGGAGAGGGGAAAGGTAAAGCTCACAGAGGAACCAGTAGAGAACTCCAACACAGGCACTGCATTGCAACACGGTGAGTTTCAAAAGAGGGAGGAACAGGTTCACGAGAGCTAGCAGACAGGGAAACACATCACGGAGCAGTCTCAGGTGAGGAAAGGGGAAGCCGAGACACTCACTGTAGTCCTCCAAGGGTTACTGTCCCAGGAGAGTAGCGCTTGGCCCTCATTTAAAATACAGGCAGGCAAATAGCCATACCTCAAAATCACCAGTTAATCTTGGGGTTACACTAATTTGCCTCTACACACATGTGATCTTATCCTACGTTTTAATGCAAGTAGGCAGTAATTGCCACTACATCTGACACAGTCAGGACAAGCAGCTGCAAGAAAGAGCTAATATTTAAAGTGCCATAGCGACCCTCTTTTGAACATGTTTGCAAGGTAAAGCTCCGATGCCCGCCTGACTTATTTTAACTTCCAGGCCAAGACAAAAGAGATTCAAGATGCACCATTCGGTTCTAAAACCAGGCTGCCAGCACTGCATCTTCCACACAGAAACAAAACAATCAAAAACAGAACCACAGATTCTACATCAGCAGGGCCATTCAGCGAGCTCCGGTCAGTCCATACAATCCCATTTCATCAGTTGACAAACTGGTGTTGAGGGGGAGGAAGGAGGAAGGAAGAAGGGCCAGAGACATGCTAGAGGAGGTCGAGCAGGATGTTGAGAGTAAAACAGCAGAGGAGGTAGATGCAGTAGGTACACAGGAAGGGGGAACCTAAGGGATTGTGTGCCACCTGGTGGCAGGTCCAGGAGAAGGTGCGGCGGAGAGAACACAGCCAGACTCCCATACCCAGGGCCGGACGGTGGGGTGCTGCTACAGGAATATAGGAAAGCGGGGTACCTGAAGGCCGGCGCTCGGCTGAGGGGGCTGCAGCTGCCATTGCCCTTCCGGGGGCATCCACTGTCACGGCAGCGGGTGGGGCTGCCTGGTTCTCCTGCAAGAGTGGGGAGATGGCTTTGAGCATTACTCATGTTGTATGCTGTAAATTGAGTCTTACTCTGTGTACACATCATTCATTGCACGGCTGTCTATCCACGGAGAGAGATCCTCGAGACGTCCGCCCAAGCCAGGAATACATTACACAGTGTAAAAGTTGACTAAAACCGTGTTTTGCCCACGATGACACATTTTCAACATCGTGTAGAGTCTGCACAACACAGGGCAGGTCACCATGGAAAGTCACAACAGGTTATCTTTTAATGTGTGTGTGTGTGTGTGTGTGTGGCTAAGATTAGAATAGAATTTTAATGTGATCTTTTCTTTTGGGGGGTGGTTCGATTTACATATCACGATTAGTCCCCACGTCATGGTGATTGACATGGACTGAGGTGGAGTTTGAGAGATTAAGGCCAGAAGCCCTTCCGGACACCCTGTGGTGAATTCAAACCCGTCTGACCTCTGGCCTCTGCTGAACGCGTGTCAAAGTGTCCTTGAGCAAGACACTGAATTGCTAACTGCTCTCAGGGGCGCTGCAGCTACTTACTGCTCCTATACAATAGGATGAATGCAGAAAACAAATTTCCCTGTATGTCTGGACCATGACAAATAAATGAAGCTTCTTCTTCCTCTTACTAAATATGTCCTATCGAGCCACCAGGCTGATTTTTATCTGTTGTCCCAAGCAGATTCAAATGTTTCACCTCCAATCAAGCCTCTGACAAGTTGGAGCTATCACAATAATATCGACCATGTCAGACTTGTCCCAACCGGAGCACATCAGCGTTCACCTCCTTGACCCCGGTCATAACCAGTGTGCAACTCTACGACCGCGATCCACGAATCCATCACTACGCGCGTGATGCCGAGTCCTTTCTCAGACGGTCAGAACTTTAAAAAAGTCTTTCCTTGTGTTCCCAGGCTTAATGTTGTAAATCTAGACTGGCGAGAAGACGCGTCAGGAATGTGACTGCTCGTCAACAGAGAGGCTCGAGTCTGGCTCCACCAGATCAAAGGCTACTGGCATGGCTTTACACATCCGTCTATTACCTCGTATATTGAATCTGGGCACTGGGCTTTAAAGCAAAGCCAAAATCATAATAACAATCAGCTGATCCGACTAGCAAACGTGATCCTTCATCACGCATCATTTACTGTAATTACAGTGAGTAAGTACCTTAGCACCGATCGGAGCCGGGGCGGGAGCAGGTCTCTTCCTCTGAGCCTGGCCAGACACACGGTAACAGTAGTGAGGCTTGCAATAAAATTTCCCTGCGGGACAAAAAAGACAAACATTTATTACATTTAGAACACAGATCTGAATAAATACACAGCTAGCCCTCTCCATCCGACAGCGTCTTTCACTACTGCGGGAGAAGAGTGTCTGTTGTGCATGGTCAAAGTCATAGTCCTTGTTCTCTCCATTACAGGGATGTGGGAAAAAGCGATGCTTGACCAGTGGACTCCAGTCCCACGGCACACTCATCCGGGAGAAATGGTCACTCTGTCCAAGCTTACAATCTACTGACTGTGTACGAGCACAATGGAAACCTCCCAGATAAGAGATGAATATGAAACGATCAGGCTGCGAAGGAGTCCGCTATCAACATGCCACAGCACGAGAACACCAGGGCCAGCTCAGAAAATCATGTCTCCCGGGAATATTTCATTGCATTTACTTTGCGATTTAAAGAACGTGTGGACTGATGTGACTGACGCAGGAGCCCGGGCTCCATCTAGGATTACAAGGTATCACAATACAGGCAATACAATCGTCGATTGTCCGGCACCCCTGGTCCCAAAGCCTCGCTGGGTCGACTGTTTTGCCTAAAGCCACGGCGAGGGTCACATTTAAGCCTCATTAGCAAAGACTCTCACTAAATCAAGGTATCACCACCAGCGAGTGCAGCGGAAACAATCCACGTGATGGAAGAAGGGGGAGGTCATCTTAATTTCATGCATACCGTCCTCCACGTCAAAGGCGTACGAGGACAGGCGTAACGTGGTCCCACAGTAGTCACACTTGAAGCAGCTGCGGTGGAAGAACTTCCCCTCGGCGCTCAGCCTCTCCATGACGTACACGCGCTTCCGGCAGAAGAAGCAGACGTCACTCCCTCCGATGTTGGCGGGGAACTCTTTTCTCAGAGAGCCCTGTGGAGGGAGAGGGGCATCGAGTCAGTGTCTGAAGGAAGAAGGAAGAGCCCAGGCGGTACACAAGACACTGAAATATGGCAGAGGACTCAGAATGGGACTCAATTCCAGAAATCAGGGTAAAAATACAGGAGGATTTTATTATCTAAAAACTTTTTTTTTTTTAAAACATGGCAGTAGAAAACCTGAGATGGGCTGGAATCAGGTTAATAGACCAGGGGACCCTTCTTTCATCCACCCATCAACCACTTATTGGTTCACTCCACTGTGTCTCCGCATTGGGTTGCCGAGCCATAGTGGAGCCTATCCCAGAGTCCACTCGGTGGCCCTGGACCGGATTCCACAAGATCCAACCATCTCCAAGTTACATTCACATGGTTTTCTACCATCACCGCGTCCTTTACACATGCCCAGACTTAGCGAAGTCGACTTAAACAGTTAGTTACTGAGCAAGCGCAGTTTTCTACCACTAGAGGAGGGTATTAATCTACCCATGAGGGGAGACACACTGCCACAAGTTAGAGAACCAAAACTACACATTCTAGTAAGGGTAAGAAGACGGCCGGGTGCAACCACGTGCCTTCCAACCCTACCGGCACACCACTGACTCTTACCAGTTCCCTCTTGTGGAGCGGGGGCTTGGGTTCTTCATGGGAGTGGAGCCGACTGGCTAGCTGCTCAGTCAACGAGCTAACGTCCCCCGTGTACATCCTTACATAGCGCTACCATTGACATTGAGAAAGTGGACAGGAGGAGGTTGTGAGGTTAGGAGAAGATAAAGAGGAAGACGGAAGGTAATGCAATGTAAATACTGATGGAGTTGGGGGGGGCGGGTGCAGCAGGAAGGGAGGAGGTCACATGACATGCGGTGAGGAGCTCACAACACCCAGTGCACGGTAACATACTCCGATGTGAGAGAGAGCACACAAGTCCAGGTTTGCATGTTTGAGTGGTCGAGCGTGTCGGCGCCTCTGCAGCCCCACCCCCACCCACGTTGTGTCAAGCGGGATGAGGGAAAATCAGAGCAAGGGCTCCTTGCAAACCCGAAACGCAAAATGTCTCCAGTGACTTTGGACTCGAGTCCTGCGGACAACACGATGGTCACATTTGACATTTCACAGAAACCCAGCTGCCACTTGTAATGTCAACAGAGGTCACGAGCTGGACGGACGGGGACGCCCGCGTGACCTTTGTGACCTCGCACCATCCCGTATAGAAACCACACGCCCACGTGCCGCAGTCAGCCCCACACTGATCTCATTCATAATCCCCTCGCGCCGCTGCGTGACTAAGA
Organism: Regalecus glesne; assembly: GCA_900302585.1. NCBI lineage: Eukaryota > Metazoa > Chordata > Actinopteri > Lampriformes > Regalecidae > Regalecus > Regalecus glesne. The sequence goes on from OMLC01104468.1 coordinate 9,659, forward strand.
ACGACAAGCACGTCACCGACTATTAATACGTCCACGGCTAGCGCCGCGGGACACGGGGGCACACTGTGTGGTGGTTTGTCCTGAACAGATGAAGAACCATGACGGCAACATTTGGTACAAACTAGACCACAAAAAGCTGGAATCGGCAATTGTGAGAGCGTGGCACATTCCTCCGGGCTGCAGAGCCACAACACCGTTCAGCCGAGATGACTCCATCTTATTTATAGCGCCGTTTGGCTACCACAGATCGAGAATAGACGGATTTAACTTTCTCTTTGTCAGGAAATGCCCTCGTATTGTAGAAGCTAATGGGGATGATGACAGTAACGAATCCTGACATGCATCCAAACACAGATCACTCACACCGAGGCCGGGCACTCCCCCACATGCCGAGCTAGCCGGATGACCCCCGTAAAGAAGGGTTGACGCACTCCCATCATGCAATGTTAAGTCCGGGACAGAGGCTGAGGTCGGTCGAGCCGTGTTTCACAGACACCGACAAGCGTGTGTGTAGTTCTCCTGACATCTAGCCGCACGTTTAGTAACCTCTAGATGTAGTCAGTGGTGCAGGGTCTTTCTCAAATGTCCAGGGGCCATGCGGAGGCGTGGTGTGTTAGTGTCACCATCCATTCCCAGGGTTGGGAGGAGCTACCTGTCTGAAGGTGTCGGGGGAGGAGAGGGGAGACTCGGGGGGGCTCTGAGCTCGGGCCAGGTGCCACTGTTCCATGAAAAAGCGGGAAGGCTTTTTCTTCGGCTCAGGGGAGAGAGGAGAGAGAGAGAGAGAGATGCTCAGAAACAACATCACTGCTGGACAACGGAAAGCAGGCAGGGAGCTAGCGGTGCACCAGATAGTAAATCCACCTGGCAAAGAATTCTTCAAATGTGCTGCTGGTGTCTTATCAATGTGACGATACATCCACTATGTGGAGGCAGCAGCAGCGGGTGTTGATGGAAAGCCAGGTCACACTGCAGCCTACAAAGAAAGGCCTCAAAGGCAGCTATTTCTGGTTCGATGTGACATTTGCTAGCCTGGTTTAAACGCGGGGACTTATTTTCATACAACCCTTTTCTGCTGTAGCGGCCTCTCAATGTGCTGTGCGACGTACGGCTCGTATTTACCGAGCATGGGGCATTGAGGCTGGATGCCCTTTTCCTGACACCTCACGTGGGATCGAACCCGCTATACACGACGCGTGCACTCTGCGAACAAGGACCGTTTTACATGCCCCGACTAGCCCCGCTTTGTGGGGATGGACACAGACTTGGAGGGGGTTTCGGGGGGCAATTAAGGCAAGATGCCCTTCCTTATGCCCCGCGGTGGGTTTGAACCCGCTGCCTCCGACTCGTCCGTTTCTGAAGCTCGTGCGCTACCACTGAGCTACATGATAATATATTTGGAAAGTTAAAAATAAAGCAGCTTTTTTATACGAGTCTGCTTCTGCATCAGACACCACTGATACGGTGCAGTAACAAGTGAATGTCACTGGAGGAAGCCAAGACACGCGTGCTGGTTTGAATGCTATCAAACAAAATAAAATATCAGAAATGTACCATAAATATAGAATGATCAGTTATGAGCTAAAAGTTAGGCGTTTGCTGTATCCCCACTAGAAGGGGACATTGTATGAACGTCTGGAAAGCTTGGTCTTAATGCTGACGTGTGAGCGGTCTCGTGGAAGACTATGGTGGGCGAGGAGGTTTCACCTTTGGTTTGGCCGGCTTGCCTTCGATCTGAGAAGTCAGTCGTTCAGCCCTTTCCTTAACACTAAGCACACGTAAGGGCATTTGGCCATCGGACCGCAGAAACCCTGCAGGCTCCTGAGGAGAAAAGTATGGTTAGACCCCCCTGCCCGAGGAGAAACGGGCTTTTTAATTCTACACAGGCTTCTGAAAACATCCCGTCTGTCCATGCGGCTCGTCATCATGACAGGAAGAGGCCACCAGCCACTGATTTAGCCTTCCCAGCTAACACCCTCATAGCAGTGCGAAGACAAACAGGTCAGTTGTAATGGATGCTCAGCATAAGTGAGGGAATCCAGGAGCCTCGCTCAAAACTCAAGGTTAATGTCGTTTTCTAAGCAGCGCGTCATTCTGAACGTCATGCGGGGCAGAGTGGGATGAGCGGGTCTAGTAAATGAGTAAAATCTGTCACGTTTTGCTGGATAACATGGGATATGGTACATGCAATTAACATGGAGGCCGAGTGGCGACCTGTCCTGACCTGGTTGTCCACCTTCCACCCAATGAGCACAGGGATAGACTCCAGCAGATCAGCAATCCCACTTCAGAGAAGTGGTTGATAATGAATTAATGAACATGAACCATCATGGTGATCATCGGAGATTTCCCACTATATCCATTTGTATCATGCGTGCTTCTATGTTAAAGTACAATGTTTCAGTATCGGACTAACATTCGCCACCTTTGACTCCGGTGAGGTTCAATGTCAAGCCAAAACTGGCTTTCGAATATTTCGGACCTTGTTTATTGAGAAATTTGGGTCCTAAAATCCTCATATCATCAGCCGCTTATCTGAGGTCAGGGGTGTGCATCCCAGTGCGGATTGGTCAGAGGGCGGAGAAACACCCCGGACAGGTCGCCCGGACAGGGGCCAGATGCCCCTCCTGATGCCCCGTGGTGGATTTGCGTGCTCCACCACTGAGCTGCCGCGGCCCTCGGGTCATAAGGTAAGATTCGCATTTGCATCCATTCAGACAAGTGAAGCCTCCGTCAATCTGGAGTCAGTGAGACAAAGGACAACCGGTTATAGTGTCAGTTCCACGACAGAGACTCGCTAACCTTTCTAGGACCTTCAGGAGAGGAAAGCGGGGAGGGGTCGCCCGGGGTCCGGCCTCGGGACAAGTGCCATTGCTCCACAAAGAAACGGGAGGGCTTTCGCTTGGTCTCCATGGTGAAACAGAAAGAGGCAGGTTGGTCGAAACAAGGAATCAGATTTGAGGAGATGTGAACAGAACCTGACGGACGTCCTGTGTCATTAGACTGACCGACTGTACCGTGTCAAGCAAATCACAACAGAAATGTGTTCAGGGCTCATCCGTCATGCCACATTTCAGCACAACCTGTAGTGATATGGAGCCACACTGTTAGACAGCGGCATCAACCTGTGACGCTCACATCTCACACAACACTCCGGGACACACGGTTACCACAACGTGCCCATGCATGGTGATCACCTTCGGCGGCTTGTCAAACTTTCCTTTGAATTTAGATATCAGGCAGTCGGCCCGCTCCTGTATGCTCGGGATGTGAATGGGCCCTGGGTCCTCTAGGTACAGCGGGTCCCACTCCTGTTGGAGAAACCCCCCACCGAGACTGTCTGAGTGACTTTACCTCACACGCACACAAACACACACTCAGGCCTGTCGGCTGACGTGTCCTCTGTAAGGTCGACGAAACGAGCTGAACCGCTCACAGCGAGGGGTTTTAGCGGCCACGGGTTGGTAAACACGTCCGTGCAACAGCGACTACTCTACCTCATGCGTCAGGGGCACCTGGGCGTATTCGGGAATTCCTTCATCCGGACCCTTACCACAACGATTGATGAGCAAGAGCAAGGCACGACGTCAATATCGGAGTATTGAACGCCACACGTCTAATGAAAACATGGCCTCTGAACTGTGGGACTTCTGATCACCACATGACAACAGGATGTAAGGTTGGCATTTCTCATGAAGAATCTTGAGGACATGGTCTAGTCTATGCGATGAGAGGTCTGTTTTACGTGTCACGATTAGTTCCCATGTTGAGGTGGGGGACACAGAGTTGGAGGAGGGGGGGGTGTCATAGCAGGATACCCTTCCTGACGCCCTGTGGTGGGTTCCACACCGCAGCCTCTGGCTCGTCAATTCCCGAAACAGACGTTTAACCACTGAGCCCCTATGGACTAACATGGACTGGTGGGTGAGCATTTACTATACGGTGTCACGCCATACTACCAAGACCCCCCCTCCCCCAAATCTCCATCCCTTTACATGAAGCCTCACGACACACCGACACCACCATCCAAGCGTGAAGACATGCACCCTCTCTCATATTAACACGACCCACTGGCGTTGAAATAAGAATCTACACAAGGGTCCTTTTCTCAAGTCTACGGCGACCCAAGGGAGTTATTTAGGGAGGGCAGGATGATAAATCACTACAAGCTTTAGTCCTCTACACAAGACGACACACTGCAGAGGCAAAGGCCAGAGTGAGACACGTGGTTCAGGGGAGGGGTCTCGTTTAAAACAAAACTGGGTTGGTGGGGGGGGATCGATAATTAACAGATTCGTGCCACAGACAGACAAACCGTGTGTCACCTGTGAGTGAAGAGAGAGCGAAGAGGTGGAGGAAGAGGAGGGGAGGAGAATAGTTTTCTTTGGGCAGCTCCGAGGGGCCGAGGTGGACAGCTGATCTGTGCTGCTTCTGGCCTTGAGAGACGAGGAAAGTGACAGGAGACTGAGCGGAGGACGACGGTGATGAAGATGATCAGGAAGAGTGTGACGAGGGACCGCAGCTCAGAGAGGGGAAATGAGGCACAATCCTATGCATTTCCAATTAGTCAAAATGCGCTACTTACAGTCAAATGTATAATGTGTAAAACATTTATATATACGGAAATCTATTCTCATCATAATTTCCACTGCGGAGATAAATAATCAGAAGACAATCCTGGGATCTCCAGCAACCCTGCGTTAGGGTATCCTGTTGTGTTATTGCATTAGCAATAGCGTTAGCGTGTATGTTAGCCAGCACACGGATACACTTACGGACATGCAGGCAGGCACACGCACACACAGACCACCCACGAAATGTGGAAATAATCACTCAACACCGAGGTCCAACAGCCACCAGAGAGGTACTCCCAAAAGCTGAAATTATCCACTAGGCCAGCAATGAACCATGCCATAAACTCCACAGCACGGGCTGTGGAAACTACAGAACACATGTGAGACCCAAGTCTAAGACTTCCTGCCTGCAGACTGGCTAACAAACCGACTCGGGGAACAGAAGAAAACAGGCGGATGGTTTGGCAAGGAGAGAAGGATTTTGCACACAGAGCGCAGCCAAGGAGCCACTAAAATGGGTCATGATGTGGGAATGACGCTTAAAGGGCAAAGTGGCCTTAGGGAGTCCATCCCATGCACGTCTCAGGGAGAAGCGCTGCACTTCACATCTACTGCTAGAATTAAAAGTTGGGTTTCGACAAATCGGCGAAGCTAAAGGTTCGTAGCGAGATCTCAACCCGAGAACAGTCGACCGAATCCCCTCGAAGCTGAAATCCAGGATCTTCCCTATTAATAGTTATTAATCCATTGGCGACAGGCATGGGTGTTGTGTCACATAAAGTAAATAACTACCCGGCTAATACATGAGATTCAAAAAGGAGAGAACTAGTCCTGATAATGTAATATATGAGACCTGTGTCTGGCAGGTCTTTCTCCACCTCTCTTTCCTGGTGTCCCTCTCTCCTCTCCAGCTGGCCTACTTGCCTGTCGGTCTGCTCACCTTGATACACTAATAAAAGCAGTCCTCGCCTTTCTTTCTTTACTTCTCCCTGACCACGTCTGAAAACATCCCTGTGGAGAATATGCTTAACCTTCCTTGCTTTATTCCAATATTAACATGCTCCCCTGGCACTCCTTTGGCTTCATTCCACTGCTGACGCCGTGCAAGGTGGATGACTGGGCACCCTTAACATTTGTTGTTGGGGCTTTTTTTTTTTGCATCCTGCAACACTCAACTGTGTCAAACCATCTTTCATTGCCTGGGATAGTCACCCTGTACACTGATCACCGACTACACAACCGATAAAGTCACTCGTTTGACGTCTGTGGTCAATGAGTATTGGTTGACCAGGTGTATGGTGTGGACTCCCTCTTTGACCGTGGCTCTTATAAGCATTCATAACACATCCACTGGGCAGCTTCTACTGATACTAAAGGATTCCGGCAGACTACATGAGAGTGAGCCTGAAAGGCAGGATGAGTGGGCAACACAGCACACTCATGACTGTACCAAGGTCTAGATTAGGGCACCTACGAGAGAAGCTCGAACTGGTTCTCATCTGTGTGCCCATGTAAAGGTATATTGTGTGTGAGAGAGAGTGTAGAGGGGCTACCAGGCTAGCATAGCTAACCATACCTGCTCCCCTCTGCTAGGCAGGGTCGGACACTTGACACTTTGGTTATAGCGAAAGCTGAGCTACTCCTGCTGCTGGGTGCGTCTCTGAACCGAGAGAGGAGAAGCAAGCAGGGGAGACCATGATGAAGTCACACACACGTGACACGGTGTCTCTGCAGCCAAGCGACTGGACCAAAAAAAAAACACACAAACGTACGCACAGGTACACATGGACAGCCTCACTAACACAGAATCGCACAGTCAACTTCCAAATGTCAAACCTGCACACTTTCAAACTATTAGTCGGGTTACCTCGAACCCCCACACAGCCTAAGAGACGTCTATAGGTAGGGGTGCAACGGATCACAGAACTCGTGGTTCGGATATTATCGTGGTTTTGAGTCACGGATTGTATCTTTTTTCAGATCAGAAAAAAGGAGGGTATAATAATAATAATGATGATGATGATGATAATAATGATCATCATCCTCTCCTTTATAGGGACAACGCATATTAAAGAACATTTAGAATACAAACATGGCAAATCCAGCAACCAGGCTGATTTTCATCTGTTGTCACAAGCAATCAGGGGTTCAACGCCTCGCTCAAGGACACTTCGACACCCAGTCTGAGGGACACAGGGATCAAACCACCAATCATCCAATGACTAGAAGACCGCCCGACCTCCTGAGCTATGCCGCCCCTTATAAATACATAACTTCCATCTCCATTTATTCTGCAAAACACTTAAAGCAAAGGACTTTAGTCCGTGGTCTCAAATGAGAACAACATTCAAGTTGTCCAGTGAGATCTTACAATATGTAAAACAGTCAATACTCGGTCGTTGAAGCGCAAAATGGAGGATGATACTTTCTTGCTTTGAATCCAACGCAGGGTATTTTTCAAGTTTTTCCTCTCCTCCGCTAGCATCACTGCCACTGCTTTTTGCAACGTTAGCATCCATTGGATTCAGCATGGCCTCTTCACATGAACACACCAAGGCTTCTTCTGCATGCCCAACCGATCATTGTGCTTCAGAGTAAGACGCGGTGTAATTCTGTCTCGCCTGTCTTTCCACTGAAAGTCTACATTGAGAGTTAGGGAATTATTACTTTAAAGACTGACGGAGGCCGTCGGACCATATTTGACCGCCATGGTTAAATTTGACGATCAATCCATGGTTCATGAGTGTGCTGAACCGTGGGGGGGGGGCGATCCGTACGGACCACGGATCAACTGTGTTCCATTACACCACCATCTATAGGGATCAACTTCAAGGGTTAGGGTTAGTCTGATCCCTGTTTTCCTATCATTAGCAGTCTGACCGAGCCACGGGGAACAAACTCTTTCAAATTGATTCAGTACTGAGCAAACTCGCATCAGACGACTGCTGCGCACTAAGCTGCAGTGTAATCCTTTGGGGCAATGGAGCTTGCAAAGTGTTGTCCCTCAAAAGAGCTCTTTTGGCATTGATCTCCTCAAATTTGAGCGAGGAGTTTAAAGACCCTCGGCCACAATATCAATCATCCATCATCAACCGTTTACCTCTCAGCTGGACATGGCTGGAAAACCTCACTAGGATGGCGGCATCCTTAAGTGGTCGATCATTTGCTGAGCAGTATTGTCCTGAAGGATCACGTTGGAGTTTGGTGCACACCAATTGGCTGATGTGAGCTTGCCTCACTACTGAATCAGTTTAAAACCTTCTGCTACCCATCGCTCTGTCTAACCCCCAACAACGGGAAAATAAGGCTTAGGTTAAAAAAGATACCAAGTTTCCCTTTGAGCTCATCGAGAACCGGTTGGACGACCAGTCTACGAGTTAGAAACGGGGTCTCTAATGGAAGGTGCTAGTCCACACTTTACCTTTCTCCATGCTGGGACGGGGGTCAGGCGGACCGGCTCGTTCAGTGGGGCTGGGGGTGGGGTAGGGAAGAGAAGGCGGTCCAGATTGGGCAGGGACTCCCCCTTTTAGGTCAAATAAGGATGAGCGACAGCGGAAAGCATCAAATAAAAGGCCGTGCCGCCATGCAAGCCACCATGAGTCACAGTCATGATCCATGACGGGAGGAGGAGGAGAGACAGGGAGACGGAGAGAAATAGAAACAGAGAAGGAAATGAATCATGAGTAGAGTCATGCTGTTTGAAGAAAAAAAAGAAAAAGCCTGACTTGGTTCACAATGCAGATGGAAATGACAAACAGTCAAGAGGAAACCATGCAGGGAGTAAAGATGAGCGCAACACCAACACGGTACGCATTCACAAAGAACTGAAAACACTGTTGAAGAAGATCATCATGTAGAACCCACGGATGGCAGAGGGGCAGGAATTAAATCGTTTGCTAATCCTTCTGACGGATGTTCTCACTGTGGCAAACTGTAGTTGCATTATAGCATGATACTATGGTATACAGGCCACATGAGTGAGCCGTGTAACATGAGAACGTGAGCATCATTCAGTTCCATCTCATCAAACAGCTTGAGTTGTTGTGATCACTTGAACTTAACACTGCATCGTTCCTTTTTCAGAAAAAAACAAGTTTAGACATGCCAATGACAATACACATTGATAATAGGGGTCAAACCATCACTCTTCTGATCCCTGGACGACCGTCCTGAGCTAAGCCGCCCCGTGTTTTCGAAAAAAAAAAAACAACTAAAAAGATGCACGCCATCCAACATGCAAATAAAATCCTCTTTCAAGTAGCGCAGCGCTGCGAGTAGGCCTTCTGTGGCCTCAAACAATACAGACAGAGGCTTTTGTTCCTTCGAACATCGTGTCAGATGAAATGACTCCAAAACACATGGTGAGAAGAAGCATTCTGGAGCGTCGACAGTCGAGAGTTGTCTTCCCCTCTATGTAAACAATAGTGTCTTGTGCTGCTCTATCCCACACACCTCCTCCCACGGCCAGAGCTCCGCTTGTCCCGACTAGCCAGCAACCCATCGCCCTGCCAACCTCTTCACCCCCAGCCAGCAGTATGAAGCCACCTACTATACCCAAGAACAATAGCCCACCATTGCAGCAGCACCAATATTAGCATTCTCAACCTCGGCTCACTCATACACTGGCCCGAGACTCCTCCGTCACCAGACCCCAGAGTCTTGGTATTTCATATTGAACTGTGCACGGTGGTACTTGCGAACAAAAAACGGATGCCGTCCATATCGTCCAGGAAATCTCAACCCCACAATGACCCCAGACCTCCACCCTAGTTGGGTAGAAAGCCCACCCTGAGCTGATAATTAAATATCCTCATTGCGATTCCAAACAGGGAGACGTCCCTCTCGGATTACCTGTCTTTTGAGGCCTGTGGACTGGGCAGGAGCATTCTCCTCAAATTTGGCAAGCAGCTGGGTGGCCATGACCTTGACCTTGTTGTGGTTACCCACTGCGGCAGAGTCCGTTTTTCTCTCCGACGGGGCGGTGGCGGCAGACGGCCTATCCTCACGATTCGTCCTGGAGACCTCCTCCTGTGAGAGAGCAGTTGTCAAATTGAATCCAATCCCCGACATGTTGTCTTAGTCTGTAGCTGTCGGCCCACTGGATCTGATGTGGAAAACCCTTAAATTGAACACTCTGAACAATCCCAAACGCTTTCCCAACGGTGTCACTCACATCTTCCGAATGGCCCGCCTGGCTGGTTTTTCTCCTCTTCCCTAAAGTGTCAACTTCCTTCTCTTTTTTTTCCTGTTGATGACATATCATAGGCTATTTTAAACCATACAGACATAGACTCTGGCATCAATAATGAACAAGATGGGACTGAGGGAGCCCCAAACGGTGACCGTGGTCAAACGTTCAGACTGACCTTGGGGTTGCGTTTTCTGGAGATAGCGATGCTCTGACCGAGCTTGCTGAAGAAAGAGATGGGAGATTTGGTGCTAGCGATCAGCGCCGCCTTCTCCTCGGGGCTAAAGTTAAGGTTATCTGAACACACAAAGCAGTAGGGAGACACAAACGTTCAGAGTCAAAATACAAATGTACAGGGATGTCTCTTTAAAATGCCCTAAGGTCTGAGTCACCACGTTGAATCACAACTCCTGAGTGAGGAGCTTCTTTACAATGACAATGACCCAAATGCAATAATTTGGCAACACCTTCCAACATCAGTGTTATGAAACAAACTACGGTACTACCCGCTCTCACCTCCGGGAGGCACTGTGTCCTTGAACATCTCATAGAACTGGCTGAGGTACATAACCATTGAAAGTTTGTCTGGCTCGACCACAGAAGACATCTCCTTTCCCGTCATGCAGGGTGAGATGCCAAACTCCTTCTCTGCCACGTCGAAAGCCAACTGGTTGTTCTTCTCCTGATTCCGCTCATCCAGAGAGTCAAAGTCACTGAGGAGAGCAGAAGACAGACAGAAAGAGAAAGAACGCTGCGGTAAGGGTCAAAATGAATACATCAAGATAAGGAGAAAAGGATGGTAGACGTACAGCAAAAGTACCTAGAAAACAAGCTCGGATCAACAGTGGAGACAGACAGAGTTTGTTAAAGGCGTAAGAGCTCCTTGGACAGTTTCTGTCCGTCGCTAACAAACCACTTCGGATTGAAATGGATGTTGACTCTGAAGATGCTGACCCAGAATTTCCTATGAACACCAATAGTTAAGTGCTTCTGTTCAGTGACATAGAGGTGATGCCTCAAAGCACCAAGGCTGGTCAGAACAGCTTAACTTCTCAAACAGTCCGTTTAAAGCTAAAGTGCGGGATGTTTCCATATAAATGAATATCCGAGACATTCAAGGCCTTACCGAATAGCCGCCGGACGAAACTCTCTGTGTTTTTGGGGTTTTAAATCTGATGCCTGGGGCGAGTTTCCCGCACCGGTACACAGGGGGGGATACTCAGTGATGTGTTTTATGTCAACGAGCGACGGCTGCTTTCCCTGAAGCTGAACTTCAGTGTGACAAGGCCATTTTCGTGGCTCCATTGGCTTGCCTTTGGGGCTTTCTACCAGAAAGGTTCCGAGGTTGGACACTATGTTGGAAAAACATAAGATACGTCCAAGAACAGTTTCTGATGTTCCAGAGGATAAAGGAACTCACCGTTCAAAGGAAGGTTAAAGTAGAAACAGAATAGGAAAGCGATATCTGAGGCACCGGATAACCATTGGTGTGGCATTTTTCCCGGTTCGAGAAGGTTGAAAAAAGGGGCTTCGATAACTGAGGCCGCAGCGGGTCCGATCCCACCGCGGGGCATCAGGAAGGGCATCCCACACTTAATCCCCCAAGCTCCATATAAGTCCATGTCCAGCCGCATAACATGGGGACTAATCGAGACCCGTACGTCTGACCTCTCTCTCTCTCGTTGAAAGAGAACCGAATTATCTCACCGTCAGCCGCATTCTCTGTTGGGGTTAAACACATTAGCGCTAACACATCACACTAGAAGTCACCTTCCTGGGCCTCTGGTGGCGTAGGGGGTTAAGGAACCTATGTTCAACTCCGAGTCATGCAGTCTGGTGTCGAATCCCGGCTGTGCCATTTCCAACCACAGCCAGAGGTCCATAGTTAGTGGGGCATAATTGGCTAAGCCTCACATGGGTATAATGGTTAGGTTGGATAAAGTATTCTGGGTTCACTAGTGTCCCCCTCTGGGTCGTCCAGGCCTCTTGGTTAAGTGAAGGGAAAGTACTCTGCTTCATTCTCCTCTGACGGCCAAGCACTGTGCTTTCCCCACCAGACCATGATGTGTGGACTAGTGAGGGCTAGTGGTCATGTGACTCGGAGGAGACACATGCTACCACTTCCTCCTTCCTGTTGATGTTCTAGAGGGTTATTAAAGAGACTGACCCAGCAGTATGACACTCAGGTGGTAGAAGAGGGAATCAAATTTAGAAAAAAGAGATATGTTTTTATCTTTTCCTTGTAATTGTAGGTTCAGGTCATTACTTTTCTCTGTTAAATCTGTCAGGAAAGCAAGATCAAGTAGCCACCCTGCATCAGATAATAGGGAGGTACCTTGTCTCTCATTTCCATAAATGCCTTGATTTCACCCAGCAAGGAAAGAAAGCGCTGTAGTATCTTACCCTGACTTAGCCATGTGACTTCAGTGTGGAGGAGGAGATCCTCATACTCTGCAGATCATCCCTCCAGGAACAGCTTGAAGCTCTGGTGTTGCTCAGCTTTTGGTGGAATAGAGTGGATGATCTTAATAACAGGCACCATCACTTTATCAAATTCCACAACTTTTGTGCATATAGCCTGTTGGTGAATGATGCAGTGATAGTTCAGAAACTTGTGAAAGTCCAGGTCCGGTTTGCAGTGTGCAATAAATCCTGAGTGACGGCCTGTCATAGCAGGGCCCCATCAGTTGCTACAGACACCAGCTTTTCAAAAGGGATCTTTTTCTCTACAAAGTAGTCCTTCACTGCATTGTACATATCAACTCCCTTGGTTGTGGTTTTCAGTGGAAGCCTGACCCTAACCCAAAAACTCGTCTTTGGTGAAAAAGTCATCAAATACCATCTTAATGAAATTGGCTAGCTGGGCCACATCACTGGAGTCCACAGACTTATCAAGTTGAATAGAAAACTATTTGCACCTGTTCATGTCTGAGTCCAGCTGTTTTACCACAGCCATAGACAGCACAGACACTCTCCTTGCCACAGTATTAGCACCCAGTTGTACATCGACAATTGCAGACAACATTTCTGTTTCTAAAGGGGCGGCATGGCTCAGTGGGTAGAGTGGTCGCCTGGCGATGGGAAGGTTGCAGGTTCGATCCCCGGTCCTGCAGAGAAGTGTGTCGAGGTGTCCTTGAGCAAGACACTGTTCCCCTAACTGCTCTGCCCTGTGATAGGCTGGTGACCTATACAGGGTGTACCCTGCCTCTCGCCCAATGAGAACGGAGATAAACTCCAGTTCCCCCGCGACCCGATTTCGGATAAGCGGTTGACAATGGATGGATTTCTGTCTTACTTTTATGGTTGCTGAATGAGTGTCTCGATATATGCTCAACAATCCGGGTAAGAGAATCACTTTAGTGGTGTGGTATCACTGTGTTGTTGATCAGGGTGGGGATGCTGCAGTCAGCTCAGACTCAACATGTCTCCTGGAGGAGAGAGGACACGTCTCTGAATAAACCTCTGATCCAGTTCTACTAAGTCACCTTTTTGTGAGTTCCCGAATAAGATTTCAGCCTCCTTTACACTCCTGCCATCGGTGAATATTAGTGTCATTTAGCAGACGCTTTTGTCCAAAGCAAGATACATATAGAAATTCCTACGATACAATCTGATTAGTAGACACAACATGGGCAAGAGCCCTGAGGTCAGTTTGAGTCCAGTAGAAGAGAGGTGCCAACAGGCAGTGCATAGAGCCCCCCCACCCCCCATTTTTCTTCCCAACAAAAAGTCTAGCTCTTGATTTGAGGTCCTGTAGCGGGGGTGCAACCAGGCACCTTTCCTATTTCTAAGTGCAAGGAGTTAGTACATCATGATGAAGGGCTTTTTAAGATCCTTCGTTAAGATGTGTGTCACTTTAAACAAAGCCTCTGTTGCTGCATTGGCCTTCTTTGTTGGTCTTGTGAAGAGAGACTGTTTCCTTTGAAGTGTAGTTTTCAGCTCCTTTATTTTCTCTTTTCATAGACTGCTAGCTGTAGGAAAGTCTCGTGAAAACGTGCTGTGGACTTTGAAATGTCGCTCCGCGTTACATCTTTTACCGACTGACACACTAGCGCCACAGATCAGACACACGCTTATTGTTAACATTCAGGAAACAAAGCTGTGTTTCCCACTCATTGTGAAAATAGTATGTTTTTACCTTTTATTGATATGGGTAGCTGCCGCGGTCATGGTCGCTGTCCGTCTCACATACCACCAATTCATCAAGCTTGACAGCAGTGCAACTGTTTGATTGACAACCAATTGGCAAATAATCGTTTTGTGGAAGGAGGGGGCAGGACACCTGTGAATTTGATTAGATATAAATGAAAGCAGGTTTTCCAAATGACCAAGCTAATTCGACTTCTCAAGCTCTCAGATTTATGAAAGATACATTAACCCTTTGGTGAGCCACTTAGAAGGGGCTCGCGAGCTACCGGTAGCAACACGTTGGAAACCCCTGATTTAGGGGTTTAGTGTCTTGCTCAAGGACACTTTGCATGCTTTCTTTGGGGGCTGATGATCGAACCATCAATCCTCTGATTACAAGGCAGCCACCATACCTCCTGAATTATGCTGCTCCATGTGTCCATTGGCACATTGCCATTCTTGGCAGTAGCCGGGGATCATCATGGGCACTCTGACAGGTCTGTGGCTATACGCCCCTGTATGCAGCAGATTGTGACACGCTGTCTATCACAGCCCCGTTAACTTTTTCAGCTATTGGAGCTACAGTAGCTCTTATATTGGTTCAGAACAGACAGGCTAGCCTTCACTCCCCATGTATATCAATGAGCCATAGGTGCCCATACTTCTGTTGCCTCTTCTCCAGATGTTCTTGTTTTGGCTTCCTGGCTACTTCATACTGGGAACATATAACAAGACCTACCACTTGGGTGATGTTCGGACCCAAACGTGTAACCATCACTATTTGGCCCCTGTCAAAGAGCCAACAGACCACCTTGATGAATTGACTGTTCACTTGGTGCCTAATGTATCCCACCCCTTGATGGGCACCATTGTAACAAGATAATACATTTAATTCACTTCCCCCTTAATGGCTCTTTTTTTCTATTTTCTGCCCTTAGTTTTGATAGGAAAGTTGAGAAAGAGTCAGTGGGAGAGAGAGAGGAGGATTATGCAGTAAAGAGTCCGGGTCAGATTCAAACTCATCACTGTGGTAAGGACTCATCCTTATGTGATACATGCTCTACCAGGTGAGCCACCTGTCAGTGGTGTTAATGTTTTGGCTGATCAGTGTTTGCCCCCAGAGATGCCCCCTGATATTTCTAAATGCAGTCCCTCCCATATTATAGTTTTGGTTATAAGCTGCTTTATCATCTTTCAGACTGCCATTTTCCATGCAAGTGCTCACATTTCTAGTGCCCTGCTGTGGTATTTTCCACCAGTGCTATTCATCAGCTGCATCCAAATAGGAATGCCCCCCCCATGCACACACACTGCTCTCTCTCTGTTGTGCACACATACACATTCACATACACACACCAGTGATTTGTCATAGCAGTTTGACTTACAGTTGTAAGTTATTGCCTTCCCTTCAACAGCTAATAGATAAATGAATAGATTCCCTTATCAGTCCCACAAGGGGACATTTGGATTTGTCTGCATTTTATCCCATCCTATCATATAGGAGAAGGGTTAGGGTGAGGGCCCTTAGAAAACTCTTATCCCAGCAGACAGACAGCTACACCTGAGAGAAAAATAAAATTATAGACTGACTAGCCACACAATTATGGCAGCTATGAGATCAGTAAATTGACCATAAAGTCTAGTAGGGTTGATATTGTCTACATGCTCTATGTTGCAAGCTCGAACATGAGGTCATGTTAAGACGCACAGTCCCTAGTAGGTTGGCATACACACATACACTCACAGGTGCAAACGTTTGAATAAATACTGCTGCTATTGTTTAAGAAGCTCTCTACTTTAGATATTGTGAAATGTTCCTGATCCTGGCCTTCCTGGAGTCCTCTGAGAACAAGTACATTATTCATAATATTGGCTACAGGTCAGTTTTAGTCTTCCTGTCCTGATACCCAGGGGGCCTGAAGAGCAGAAGGAAGTCATTTAGAGATAGAAAACCAACGCCCCAAGCACACAGAGCCAAGCAGACACTAGTGGTTGATAGCTGCAAGGTGAATGTAAGGTTTGTTTACTGCACAGGGGTTCATGTCGGGTAAGTTACACAAACACACGTATTATCCCGTCCTCTGCTCAGCTTGTGTGTGGGTCTGTGTGTCTTTGTGTGTGTGTGCATATATGTTTAGGGTACTTTTAATGTAAGGCCAATCCCTGAGTGAGTTTATTAGTTTATTATTAGTTCATTGTGTGGGGCAGCATAGCTCAGTGGGTAGAGCGGTCGTCTGGCAATCAGAAGGTCACAGGTTTGATCCCCGGTCCTGCATACAGCATGTGGAGGTGTCCTTGAGCAAGACACTGAACCCCTAACTGTCCCTGAGCACCACATGGTGGCAGCTCACTGCTCCTATACAATAGGTTGGGTCAAACATGCAGAGAAATCCACATTTCCCCTTGTGGGACTGATAAGGGAATCTTTATCTTATCTTTATTATCTTTGTGGAATGATTATGTGATTACAGGCTGCCATGTGTGTGGAGGGATGTGATTTCTCTCTAAAACTGCTCAGGCAGTCGCAGATCAGGGCCATGTAGAAGACTTAGGAAAATAGTTATCTCCCACTTACTTTCTCCTTTTCTTTCATCTTCCTATGCTCTTAAATCTCTCTTCTCCTTGGCTCTTTACTTCTGTCAAAACTTGCTCCCTTCTTTTCAACAATTTAACTTCCTGTCAGTATTTCATGTTTAATTTCCTTGTCTAAACTTACATCGAAGTCTTGTACAATTTTCTTTCTTTCTTTCTTTCTTTCTTTCTTTCTTTCACAGTTTTGACAACCCCTCTCCCCCCATTCATTTTGCATTTTGAATAAACTTCCCTGCCTGTCATCAGCAATTTCAGAGTCCCATACACATTTCAAATCCATTCCAATTTTCCATTCATCCATCTCTGCATTATCTATACCCACTTAATCCAATTCAGGGTTTCGGGGGCTGGAGCCTAGCCCAGCAGGAATGAGGTAGATGGCAGGGAGGCACCACTGACAGGTCTCCAGTCCATCATAGGGCTCATTCCAGCTGTTCTTTGGAAATGCTCATCTTTATGAAAGCCCGCCCCATTCTCTATCCCTTGTCATTCTTTTGACTGCAGTAATGTTAAGGGTTGGAAATGTCTTTTCAACTTCCTTAGCCTGTCTGGCTTGTCTTAGCAACCTGATGATACATATGCTGATTATTCATTAGAAGGACAACAAACCTAAAGCCCAAAACATAAAGCCATTACTGCAGTAGAGAGCATAGAGGTTTATTCTTCTTTATTTTACATTATTTATTTTTGAAGAAATTAGTGATCATGCATTTCTCTCCTACTGTTTTGGGAGTTGGACTTGAGAAGGGTAAAATGGAGGGCTCATGTTAGTCTTTATAGTAGTATGTGAGTTGTGAGAGACAAAGTTAAAGTTATGGCCGAGTTATGAAACTGCCCACATTAACTTTGTGGTTGTGCCAAATTAAAAACATACTTTGGCACAACTTAACTCATATAAAAGTGAATGGAAAGAGGTGATATGGTTAAAAAAGCCACTGTTGTGTTTTGAGAGACACATAACATTTTGTATCAATCTTCTATCACAAAAAGAGGTGAATCAGTTCAACTGGATCAGAAGTGTATTCAGAAATGTTTCGTCACATCAACAGGTGACATCTTCAGTCTGAGCAGACTGCATCACCCCCCCCCCTATAAACAGTACATCAATACCAATACATTAGGCTGGGTTCATATGAGAGTTGGGTCATCAACTGAGACGCGATGTTTTGAAAATGTGCGTCTTAACTGTTCCGACACTCGCCACATACCGAGTCACTACCAGTGTGGTCCTACGCTCCTCTTCTCTCCTCGTGTTGTCAGTTCAGGGTACTTGGTCCCCGTTGACTCGGCAGCCAGGGAGGGAGAGAAATCTCATGTCAAACAGGCCCTGGTGAGGTGTGGTTACCCTAACTGGGCTCCAGCC
>OMLC01104470.1:0-13309 GCA_900302585.1 Regalecus glesne
TCACACCAAGAGAGAGAGAGAGAGAGAAAGCGAGAGGGGGGGGGGGGGGAGAGAGAGAGAGGAGGGAGAAAAGAGAGAGAGAGAGAGAGAGAGAGAGAGAGAGAGAGAGAGAGACCTTTTCAAAAGGAGCTGCTGACTATTAATAGATGAGTTGCCTTTGTACAGCCTGGCTTTAGCTAAAATACACAAGCTGCATTTTAGAAAAAACCCCTGTGACGTAAATCTTACAAAGGTGATCAGACATGATCCTAACATTGGCTGGGGAGGGGGACGAGGCCCGCAGGACGAATACCGATCCAAAGATAAGATTTCAATCTCTGTCATGGACTCGTCAATGTGTGTGTTCGGTGTTAGTGGAGGGCCTCGGCTGCGTGTCGTACGCTCATACGCAGCGCTCGGCTGTTAAAAAGCCCCGAGACGGCGTCAGAACTAATGTTTTGTCTCCGTTTCCTGTGCTATTCTCTTCGTACTGGATCTGGTTACCCGGACCATGGTTTATGAGGGGTCAGGGCGAGGCTGACGTAGGATTTATTATGTCCCTCGTGTGGAAGGGTTGATGTCAGAGGTGAAGATGTCCGGGAAGAGAGACGTGTCTTTCTAAGGGCATCATGAGCATGTCAGCATCCAACAGCGGAGAGAAGAAAGAGATGCCTGGCTGTGAGACGTCAGACCCATGCAGCAGAAACATTTTTTAAGAATCTTTATTGATTTGTCATTGAATACAATGGAATGTGGCCCCTGCCTTGCTCAGGGGCACAGGCAGGAATATTAACCCTGACATGCATGTCTGTTTGATGGTGGGGGTTAACCAGACCACCTGGAGGAAACCCACACAGACACGGGGAGAACATGTAAACTCCACACAGAGAGGACCTGGGACGGGATTCGAACCCACGACCCCCTTCCTGTGAGGCAGCCTTGCTGACCACTGTACCAGTGTGCCGCCCATAGTCAAGTTCTAGTTCCAGTCAAGTTCGTCACACATTCCTATTTGACCGGCAGATGGGGTTGGCATAGCTCAGGGGGTAGGGTGGTCATCCGGTAATTAGAAGACCGCTAGTTTGATCCCTGGATCTTTTAGAAAGTGGTAAATGGACTCATCTTTATAAAGTACTTTTCTGGTCTAGCGACCCCTCAAAGTGTTTTACAGCGTACGCCTCATATTTACCAAACCCTCTCTTGACGTCCAATGGTAGGATCGAACCCACTAAATCCAACTTGGAGCCACGCCCTCTACCACTGAGCAACTGTGGCTCCCCAAAAAAGAAACCGTGTCAAAGTGTCCTTGACCAAGACCCCCCCCCGGACCCCCACTGCTGAAGCCGTGCTATGGAATGTTGACCCGTCTGGGGTACTGACCCCTCTTTCACCCAATGGGCACTGGGACAGGCTCCAGCGGGACTCCATCTCTCAAATTCAGATAAGCAGTTGACTACAGATGGATGGAAGAATCATCAATCCTACCCTCGGCCCTCTGGCTCACAGCCAGTCGGGTTTGACCTTGCTTGTTAAGGACGAAAATTCCACCATGAGCCTTCCTCGTGACGGAGTCCGCAGTAAAATCTCCAGGCTTTTAACGTTCATTTAGTGTTAACAAGCCGTTCAAAGAGGACAACAACTGTTATGCGTCTGCATCGGGAGCTTGACTAGGACACGTGAGCCGTAAACTAGCTAACTAGCCCCACTCCGTCCCCACTCTTTTAGCTAACACGGCTCCTCATTATTAACCTCCTAATGTCGTTAGTCACCTCATATATGACCACAATAAGCTTTAACGGTCTCCTTTTCACCATCAGACATCTTGAAGCGATGAGGAAAAAGCCAAATGGCCCCACTGTGGAGTCCCAGGCCCGTCATCACAGCGTTGTTATGCAAGAAGGGTACTAAAGGCGGTTTTTTCAGGTCTACGCTTGGACTGCAATCCCAGTTGGCCTCAGCAAATCTGGCATACCGTGCCCCCTCCGCAGTGCCTGCGGAGGCTGGTAGCCTTTCAGGAGCGGGCGCTGATCAAATCAATGCTAATCAGGTCCTGGAGAAAAGGAAAAAGGCCATGCGGGTTTTCACCCCGCAACCTTTTGAGGTTTTCTCACCCGATGACCAGCATCCAGCACTTAATTGATGCCGGAGCAAGCTCTGGGACCTCTCAGTTTAGAAATGCTTGTGCTCCAGGACCTATTATCGTGGATCCGGCACCTGTCGTATTGATTTTTATTTATTTATTTATCCCTACTATGTCCGAGCGACAATGTCCAATCACATCACTGATTCTTCTGTCAAAAAAGCCAAAGAGAAAAAAAATACAAAAAAGTTGTCCCTCCCCCTAAAATCACTAATGGCAACTGCACATAAAACAGTGATGATAGCCGATCGCCTCAACGAGTTCAGTCAAAACCAACTTCTCTGCTCCACTGTCCAGTTAACTAGCCTCCATTCAGCGTTCCTGTAAGTCCCCCTGCTGTGTGAATCCTGCAGTTAAACATGTGGGCACGGCCAGAGGTCCATAGTTAGTGGGTCATAATTGGCTAAGCCTCACATGGGTATAAGGGTTAGGTTGGATAAAGTATTGTGGGTTCACTAGTGTCCCCCTCTGGGTCGTCCAGGCCTCTTGGTTAAGTGAAGGGAAAGTACTCTGCTTCATTCTCCTCTGACGGCCAAGCACTGTGCTTTCCCCACCAGACCATGATGTGTTGACTAGTGAGGGCTAGTGGTCATGTGACTTGGAGGAGACACATGCTACCACTTCCTCCTTCCTGTTGATGTTCTAGAGGGTTATTAAAGAGACTGACCCAGCAGTTGGACACTCAGGGAGTTCAGGTGGGGGAACGGGGATCTCCTGCCACCACCATGTCAGTGTTACCTAGCCAGCCAGTTTCACCACGTCTGTACTCATACATTTGTCAGTGGATCAACTGATCAGTTAATCCATCAAAGTCACTATTGATAGCAAACCATACCACCAGATCTTTCTCTATCTCCTCATAAAGCTCATCTAGTCTCTCCTCTCGTCCTTCCATGATAGTGCTGGCCTCATGATGGCGCTGTGTCCATCCTCTCATATACCTCTCATCCAAGTCCTTATAGGCCAGCGCCAAAGTACGTAGGCCATCACCAGCATAGCCCTATTGTGGTGGGACAGTTTGAAGCTGTTAGCTTTATGAGAAGCAAGGCAAGATTAAGCAAACTTATTTGTATAGTACATTTTAGCAACAAGGCAATTCATCATAATGCTTTACATAAAATATAGGGCAATAAAATTAGATTTTAAAAACATTGAAAAGATGGGGTAAAGTTACGTTTTAGTGTAAATTTACAATCAAAAGCTTCAAATTTAATCAGGTGATAGTAGGCTGACTTTGTGGCTATAGAAATGCATGTCTGGGCCCGAGACTACACCAAGATTTCTGGCTTGGTTCGGGGTTTGCAACATTACCACGTTAGCTGAGGGCTAACTTTTCATTGTCCTTCCTTAGCTCCAAACACAATTGCTTCAGTTTTATTTTTGTTTAATTTAAGAAAATTCATGGATATCAATTCATTGATTTATTTTTTCTTTTCAATGCACTTTTTGTTAGTATGATATGGTAGTCCATTGGTGATGTGGTTATGTAAATCTGTGTCATCTGTATAATTATGAGGACACAATTTTGGTTTAAATGGAAGTGGCCCTAGAATGGAGTCTTGGGGAACTCCAGTGATCATTTTTGTCTGCAGAGATTTGGAATTACACAAAGAAGTCCTTGCTCTTAAATTAGGATTAAGATATGCTGTCAGAGAGTGTTGAAGCAGGTTGGTTAAAATGGAGGTGGTGGGATTGGATTTCACAGATTGGATTTTGGGGTGAATGCATGTCTGCATGTGTGTTTGTTTGAATATCAAAACTGACCTAAAAGTGAAAAAAAGATATGATCACTCACATTGAGGTGCGCTGTGGTAATTTCCATGAGTTTACCACAGGAGGGGTGCAGTCTGTCATAAATGATTGTGTCCGCTCCTTTGCAGTAAAGGGTCATCTTGCCCTCAGGGCTGCGGACTGAATGTCACATGAGAAATCACATCGCAGATCATGTTAAAACTCACTTTAGTATTCACAAAAATTAAATCAATTCATCGGGATAGAAAATGTATTGAGGGAAGTGTTTCATTACTCATACAGGTGACATACTCAGTCTAAGCTGACTTCAGACATCCCCATCCTCATTAATAATACAGTTACATAATGCCCAAACCAACCATAGTTTTATATGGAGCGTGGCCACTCACTGGAGTTTTTAATGGGGATGAGATCTGTTTATGGAGGGCAGGGGAATAGTTACAATTACAGTGTTGTAAGATGGGGACAGATGTACCCTTAGTTCCCCCTCAGTTCATTGTTGCCACCCCCTTTCAGACCAGCGTTCCTCCCTATCAAGGAGGTGAACATCCTCATCTATGACAGAGTGTCCACTGGTCTGTAGATGGTGGAGACTGTAGAGTCCTGGACTGACATGTTGGCTCTCCTGTGTTGTTCCATCCTCTTAGCCAGCGTCTGTCTGGTCTCCCTGGTGGACAAGTCACTGTAGTCCTCCATCATTTAACATCAGACACTACATTACTCTGTTGGGGTCAGGGACCTGGTCCTTGGGGTGGACCAACTTTTGGCACTGTGTATTTTGGGGTTTGAAATCAACTGAATAGACCAACGGGGTAGACCGAGGACCAGATGGAGGGATTATATCTCCACACTGGCCTGGGAACGCCTTGAGATCCCCCAATCAGAGCTAGAGGATGTTGCAAGGGAAAGGAAAGCTTGGAGGTCCCGGCTGAAATCTGCTACCTCCGCGACCCGACACCGGATAAGCGGTTGACGATAGATTGATGGATGGATGGATGATTAGAGTTTTTTTTAAATAAGTGTCTCAACTTCTGACACTCCTTATATGGAATCATCACTGGTTTGCACTTGGGTAGCTGTTGTTCTTCTCTCTTCAATCAGCTGGTGCACTGTCCTAATTGGGACCTGTAAAATGGACCTATAATCTTTTGGTAATGGAGCCTCCAAGCCAAAGAACATGAGTCAAAACAATGTGTCAAGCATTACCTGTCTTATAGTAGCCATGTACCAGGACAATGCCCAGATTGGTGGGCTTCAGCTTACGGCCATTCTCCACCGTCACATAGTTTCTCTGGCAGACGTTGTTGATGTGGACTGGGATACTGGCATCAGTACCTGGAGGAGAAAAAACAGGAGAGCTATGGAAGAGCTTACCTGACATAAAGTTAAGTTTAAGTACATAGCACATTCGAAAACACATCGTTAAAAAATGCTTTATACACAATCATCAAAAATAAGAATAACCGCTAACAAGTAAAATGCAAATTAAAGATGATACAGGAAAAAACAGACCAAGCTAAAACCAACCACAAGTCCATGTAAAGACTTGTCTGAAAAGATGGGTTTTAGAAGCTACTTTAAAACAGTCCTGTGATGGATTGGGAAAGATTGTTCCAGAAATTTGGGGCCGAAACTGCAAAGGCGCAGTCAAACTTTGTTTTGCAGTTGGACCGGGTGATAGACAAAAGACTGAGGTTTGAGGATTGGAGTGCTCAGGAAGGGGAATGAGAAGTGAGGAGATCAGACATCTAACTGGGGGTGAGGGCATGAAGTTATTTAAATGTAATCAACAAGATATGTCAGGTTATTATGAATTTTACAGGAAGCCAATGGAGAGATGACAGAACAGGGGTAATATTATATAGTGTATGGAATGGTGAGTGTACTTATTTTCTCAACATTTTCAGCAACGAATAAAATTATCTTCACCTGTTTTTTTAAAATATATTTTCACCCATTTTGCTCATCCATTTGCTTAATTAATATATTTCCATTTAAAATTATATGCAAGCCCATGTATACACACACACTTTCACTCTTCTTCAACAGGAAAGACATACCGATGCCATGTTTCTCCATCAGGGTAATGAGCTCAGCCTCTGTCAGGTAGTCAGGTGGGCTAGTTTGCTTCTCAACCAGCTTTATCTCATTTACAGTGAATGTTTCTCCATGTTCACAATCTGGCATAGCCTCCTCAAGTGGAATCCCCTGCCAGGGCATCACCTCTGTGTAACCTAGGGATGAACCATACAGCTAGGTCATAACTGCATTGAAACAAAGAAATAATTATCCTCTTGAGATCTTACTGGATTTACAGTTTCTACAGGGAATCCAAACGGAACACAATTCAACAGGCAATAACGTATACTTAAAATATCTGCAAATAAAAATAATATAGATATAAATGTCTTCTGATATAAATATCAGAAGACATGGAGTTTAAATGCAGTTAATTTCTGATGTGACCAACTTTTACCACATACAGATTGAAACATTTTATGTACACAGACGATTGGGTTCTTGATTCTCCTTCATCAATTATTGTCCATAATGTTGACCCAGCAAGTAGAGGATCTGGATTTAGTAGACCTGGACATGGTTCCCTGATATAGAGTTGAGGGCAGCGTATAATGACTTAGGGGTCTATTGCGGTGGCCACACCAGTATAACCCACAATTGTTTCTTATAATAATTGAGTTTTATTATTACCTTCACTTCTTGTATACCTCTTTTAGTAATAAATGTGTGTGCGATGTGTGTCTTTATTTTATTTCAGTTTTATCTCATATCTTGCTGTAACAGAGCCTCCCCGCCAAAGAATTTACATGAGTGTGCTTGTACAACCAGAGTGACAAAACATCTTGAATCTTGAATCAAAGCCATTTGCGCCTATGTGTGTCTCAAGTGTTGCATATTCTTATTGCTGCCTAATCTAAAATAACCATAATAGTGTCATGCATAAAAGGTAGGGGAAAAAAGGGGTGGTTTGGTGCCTAGACCTAGCACTACAGAAAGGGAGATACGCCTGCTGGGGATCTGCACTCTACTTAACGCACTCTTTTAGTTGTCTTTGACATTGTAATAATGGAAAAACATTTTTACAACGCTTTTATCATCAACATTATATCAATCTTATTTGTGAAAACATTTGTGAAAAAACAGCATGGCTTACCAGGTGATAGAAGGGCCTTGCCACTGCATGAGAAGGCCTCGGTGCCAATGCTGAATTCTATGGTTGTCTGCAAGTACTTACAGTCCTGGCTGACTGTGGCAATAAAGTGACGTGTGATGTACTCATAAAGCTGCCAGCCATCACTTCCTGTAGCAAGGCAAGGACAAGAAGTTTCTGGATTAATAAGTACAAACTAAGTTGTCCACTCTTGAATCAAAGTCTTAATATGTCCATTATGATCAGTGTAGTTAATTAAGACACAGAACTGAAAATTGATATGATTTTTCTATTCAGGGAAATACTATTTTCTGAAGGGGACATAGAAAAGAGTCAATTAATAAATCAAATAACAGAGTGCATTAACTTCCCAGTTAATAAAGTATATTTTTTGATTCACTGACTGTAGGGGATAAAAAGGACTTGATAAATTCTACATAATCTCTTACTGTTAATAACTATATTTTATTATCATAATAGGTGTTGGGGGGCCATGGTAGCTCAGTAGTAGAGTGCACACTTCGGTAACTGATGAGCCTGAGGCTGCGGGTTCAAACCCATGCAGGATATCAGGAGGGGCATCATCTCTTAAAATCAGATCAGATTAGATATTCCTTTATTGGTCCCACAGGGGGGGAAATTACAGTGTTACAGCAGCAAAGTGGAAAGCACAGTAAGAGAGGCATCAAATCTAAGGCATAATATGTAACAGCAATCTAAACAAGGGGGAATTATGAACACTATATACAGTATGAACAGAAAAAATACACTCAGTTTTAATCCCCCACTCTAAGTCTATGTCCACCCCCACAACATGGGGACAAACTGCGACACTTAAAAGGGACCTCTAAATATTAGAACGGGTGTTAATGACTATGACTTAAAAACATGAATGATGATGATGGATGTCAGAGTTATATGTATAACATTACAGCAGTGCTCACCCAGTTCCCCTTCAGAGGCAGCTCGCATGGGTGTAATGGGAGGATGGTCTCCAGCATCATTTCCTTTCCTGGGCCTGTTCAATCCATCTGACAGCAGTGCCTTGACCTGGTGTAGAATTTAAGATAAGTCCTCAGAACCATACATGCATTGAGTGTGTGTGTGTGTGTGTGTGTGTGTGTGTGTGTGTGTGAACATTTATCCATTCCAGCATCATTAGTTAGTGTGTCCTCCTGGACATACAATATGGGCCAATAAGAGCATTTACATATCCATGCACAACCAGCAATGAATGTATAACTTCATGAATCTTCTCTGTGACTTCAGTCCTACAGCGGCACTTACTTCCTGTGCCCAGAGGGGGCTGTTGACTTGCTGCCTGAGGGTTCCTTTCAGGTCAAAGTTCTCTGGATAGTGGGTCGTCTCTGTACGAGGGTAACTGATGTAGCCTTGTGTGTACAGGCGCTCTGCAATCTGCATGGTGTGCTGGGGACCCATACCTGAGACATCAAAAAAATCAAGATGCTGAGTCATCAATATACCAATAAGAAGACAAAATAGCCATAAGCCAACTAAAGATATTTATTTTGCATAAGCAAACTAAAGCAAATTAAAAGAAATGATTGAGACATTTTGTTATTTACATTAACTTTGACAAATGTCAAAGGCAACCCAGCAATGCTACGAGAGCTTAGCGCTTTAACTAGTGACAAGGGAAGGATTCATGATAAACGTTTACACAATATCTTTACTTACTCTTTCATTTAGAATTTAAAGAATAAACCAAAAAAACAACACAAGGAAAGAGAGGGCCTCTTAATCCAACAGGAAGGAAACCAAACAAACCCTAAGAAAAGGGGAGTGTACACTTCCACCTCATGGAAGGTGATGGAAGGTACACCTCCATCTTGTTTGAATTTACAGCAACAGCAGCAAAAGGGAGGAAAGAAGAGAAGAGGAAATATTGCACATCGGAGTACAAAATCCAAAGCCAAACATTCCTACAACACATCTACCTATGATATTCAGTGTCTCTCTTGCAGTCTGTTAAACCCTTGAGCACAATACCATCTAACTTTGGAACTATGTAGTTTAGAAAAGGGGACCATGTATTACATTTTCCCTACACTAAGCTCTGTAAGTCAAGTACTGCATAGGTATAGTCTCAAATATGACCTCATGTCAACCTGCTGTTGTAGGTTGTGATCTATCCATTTCAACAAGATGTTATTTCTTGCAGAAAGAAAGAACACATGAAAGCCTTTTGGAGTGAAAGACTTTAATTTCTACATTTTATCCCTTTTCCCATCTGAATTTCCCCAGTTGCCTACTGCTGGGTCTGCAGGCTATGTGGGCCTGTTGGATACATGTTTAACTTGAGCCTGAAGTTGGGGAGAGTGTCACCGTTATGGAAAACATCCTGTGTGGTACCAGTGTCCAAGACTCTGCACCTCAAGGACCTCAACAGCTACAGGCTGGTGGCACTAACATCCCACCTGATGAAGACCCTCAACCAGCTGGTCCTTGGTCATCTCTGCCCCCTGGTGAGCACATTGATGGACCCACTTCAGTTTGCCCATCAACATGGCATTGGAGGGGATCATGCTGTCATGTTCCTCCAACACCGAGGTCTATCTCACCTGGAGAAGTCTGGGAGCCCTGTGAGGATCATGTTCTTTGACTTCTAAAGTGGTTTCAACACCATACAGCCTTTGCTCCTAGAGAACGAGCTGGAGCACACCGGGGTGGACCATCACCTCACAACATGGGTTCTAGACTGACTAACTCACCAACCACCCACAATATATGAGGACAAGGGACTGTGTCTGACATGGTTGTCTTCAGTGTGGGGACCAGGAATGGTCCTGCTCCTGGTTTTGGTTGTTATGTAACTGTATTGCCAATAAAGGTGGGGATGCCTGCAGTCAGCTTAGACTGAAGATTTCACCTGTATGTATAATGAAATATTTCTTTCAATAAAATGTGTTTAGATGAATGAATTCACATTTTTCTGTCAACTAGGGCAGATGTGCAAATCATTCATAAAGGATTAATCCATGCAAAGCTCCTGGTCCAAATGGTATCCTGAGCCGAGTACTCAAAGTGTGTGTAATATGCTCGCAGATGTGTTCACAGACATCTTGAACCTCTGCCTGTTCCACTCAACAATCCCAACATGTATAACCATCCCTATTCTGAAGAAGCCAAAGGTGCTCTGCCTAAAGAACTAACCCTCCAGTAGTACTCAACGCAGTTATTCGGAAGCATTTGAAGCAGCTAGTCAAATCTAACTCAATGCTGCCTAACACCCTGGGCCCATTAGTTTACTTGATGGGCCAAAAGGTCAACAGGTGATGCTATCGCCGTCACACTGCCTTCCCTGCAAGTCGACTGTTTCAGAACAGCTGAGACATATTTTCCAAACATTGTGTCTCAGTTGCTTTCAAACCCCAAAACACACTGTGCCTAAAGTTGGTCTAGACTGAACATGTCTCCTGGATAAGTGATGAGACGTCTTTTAATAAACTTCTGATCCAGGTGAACTGATTCACTTTTTTATGCTCTATGGTTTAGGTAATCCATTTGGCTTATTAGTGCTGACTTACCCAAGGCAGAACTGGCAACACGCAACATCTCCACTGTGTTCAAGGCCTGTGGTCTCTGCTTCACTTTCTCCTTCTTACTCACCGACTCTACCTATAATTAAGGGACAAAACTGCATTATTCATGTCACCTGTGGGTCACCACAAAATCATTGGTTTTCCTACCAGTGATAGGATGAAAAGTTGTCAGCTCACTGCAACACCCTCTTTCCTTAAAATCCCTTCAAATAAAATTCAACAAAAACCTACATGTTAAATATTGGATTAAATCTTAAAAAATTGGTCCATACTGGATCAAAACTGTCAATCATCAACAAAATATAAATATAGAATAGAAATCTCCCATATTTGATGACGAATGTATTTTCATGTGGCGTTATGTGGGGTCCAGTACATGGAAACCAAAGACAAATTACTAATATACTTGCAATGTATGTAGACAATTAGTTTGTCTACATACATTGTATAAAAAAGTGAAGGAAGAGGTCCCAGAGGAAGGTAAACTTGGTGAAATAAAAATGTGTTCCTACCCGAGCCTCTCTTGAGGTCTTGGCAAGGTTGATAAACATCTGGCCCACCTCCTTGTCAAAGACCCGTACTCTGTTCCAGTCCAGTGTTAGAGCGCTGTCCTTCCCATTTAACACCTGCCACAAACAGACCTTGTCTGTCATGACACCATGTTTGACCATGCCAGGACTTAAACTTTGATAAAGGATTTAAACTGGAGACCTTACCTTTGCCTGGAGGATCCAATATGTTTCAGGCTTGAAAGACTGGATCTTGTCATGGCGTTCAACACAAAACCCTAAGGTTGGGGTCTGGCAGGGTCCAAATGAAATCAGTGAGGAATCCAGGTTTCCATACTTACCTTGAAAGTATTTAGTCTGAAACCTAAAATGCATTCAACCACCAAAAAGGGGAAGATCACATTAATCATTGGTTAGTTTGAATCAGTTGATGGAAAATTGGAAAATAAGCCCATAAACAGTTCAATTAGGGCAACTGACTGAGTTAAGACCACATAGAGCTATACAAACTTATTGTGCTTCCAACCACAGCTAATAAGAATGACAACCAATGATTAGTATTATATAGGATTGTGGCAGGAGGTAAAAATATGATGTCAATAAATAGATCCTGCAAACATAACCTCATAGAAACTATTGGTCTATGATTCTGGATAATGGTTTACCGGGTGAAGGCACAGCCAATGCGCAGGTCAAGCTCTTGACGGGCATCAACTGAAAGGGCCTCATTGCAGTTGGGCTCTCCAAGGCATTTCATAGCATTCCAGATATCCGTGTCAGTTATCGAGCTGAATTTCGCCCTGTAGATGGTGCGCTCCCTCCCTTGAAGCTTGTTCATTACTGGCTGAATGGCATCCAACACCTGGAGAGCAAGAAAAATAAATCCCTTAAAGGTGAGACTTATTCATGTACCATTAGCCCACAGTCATGAATGTATGGAGCAGAGTTAAGGCAAATTAATTTAGCTATTTTTCTAGCTCTAGCTTTTCCCTATTTTTCAGGGGTCACTACAGTGGATTTTAGTTTCCATCAGTTCCCTGTGAGGGCACAGCACCAATGGTGGCCATTGTTAACCAAGGAGGGGACTAATCCAGTATGGTCTAGTCAGGCCGCATACTCCATCCATCCATCGACAAACACTTATCCGAAGTCGGGTCGTGGGGGATCTAGAGCCTATCTCAGTTCTTATTGGGTGAAAGGTGGGGACACACCCTTGAAGGGTCATCAGTCCATCACAGGGTAGAGCAATTAGGGGAAAAGTGTCTTGCTTAAGGACACCTCGACATGCTTCTCTGCAGGTGCATGGCTTGAACCTGCAACCTTCTGATTGCCAGACGACCGCTGTACCCACTGAGCCATGCCGTCCCCCAGTCCACATGCTGATTTGGTAAAATATAATATTGAATGCCCCAAATAGCTGAGCTATATTGGGTATGTCAATCTTAAGATCTGATTCTCTTTTGGATCTGAATTTCAAGAAAACCATGATCAAAATCAACCGATTACCTCAAAACAAATGTTCTCGCCCTCCTTGTCACAGTCCAACCACAAAACCACGAAGTCACATCCTTTGGCTTCAACCTGAAATGATCCAACCAGAAGGTTGTGAAAGAGACAGAGGTTCATTTGAATGATGTAAACAAGGTTAACTCAATTAAAGACATTTTGAGGTAAATATAGTAGGTATCAATTAGTTCAATATCAATGATATTTTATAAACACACACAAATGTGGTAAACCTCTTGGGAGGGAAGATGATAATAAACATCTGGGTTAAATCTGCAAACTCTGTGAGTGATGGTCTTACTCAAAAGAGAATGAGTGAGAACCACTGTTCTAGACTATGAGGAAGACCAGCCACAGGACACACTATGGCCTCTTTCTGGCTCGGACCTTCATCAGTCTTAAGCATGTTCACATTCAGCAATTTTTGAAGGTTCATAAAAACTGATATCAGCTCAAATTAGCTCCCCAAACCAATAAAACAGCCTATTTCTAATTATTAGGAGGCGAAGGTACCTGGAGGAACTTGACCATATTAAGTTTGGGGTTGGCCTCCTTCTTTTCTGTGGGGGCTTTACTGAACAGTTCAGCAGGATCCACTTTGTCCCAGTTATTGTATTTTCCTTGAAAGAAGCCAAAACGAAGCCAAGGAAAAATATTATGCTCCTACTTTCACTCGATGGTTTGAAAAGAT